>JAYMTF010000088.1:0-55846 GCA_036897485.1 Pelargonium nanum
GAAATCAACTTACCGAAAATCCTCCGTGGCACCTACGTGGCACTCCGTTAAGGAGAAAGTAGTGTTAACAAACAAGCACTAAAACACTTGTACTTTAAGGTCAATCATAACTTGAAAAATAGTTTGCTTTAAGAAGATGTTGTCAGCTTACTGTGAAATCAGAAACCGATAATCTCTTCGTCAAGATTGAGGCGTTTTATTTGAGTACTCTAATGTTGCTTCACAACGGTTCTTCAGCAACCTCAGACCATCACATTTATGAGGAAAAAATTGAATTCTCGCGCTCTTTTTAGTTATGAGATTTCATGTAAAATTTGTACGGATAGTGTACAATGGGAGATTGCCTTCTATAGAAGCAAAAATCAGCTTATCAAAGAAATACGATACATTCATTGATTAGTTACATAATTAAAGTCAGAAACTTGAATTCAATATTTTTTGGCCCCAAAACTTGAATTTAATAATCTTTGGCCCAAAAAGAAAGACGTCATTGACCCAAACACGATCCAATTTGGACTATTTCGAGTAAGTGCATGTGCATGGTATGCTCTAAAACTCTAACACTTGTTCAATGGTATTAAAAGTGGAAGTATAATTTAAACAATAATACTCTCCGTGAATTTTGTTTTGAACAAATACTCTCCCTAACTAATTGAATGACATGAGATTTTAAATTTTACTTCCTATAAAATCATCCTAGTAATTAAGCCTGTTTCTCAAATTCTTCCCTACACTAATAATATCGAAAATCATGCAAAGAATTTCATAGGTGCATTGAATCATAGAAGCTTTCATTTCATATGAAAATCAATTGCAACATGAGTTAAAGCTCAAGTAAAGACACACACCAACTATGATTAATTTTTGCATCATCAGCCGTTCGTTCCTGGGCCCCAATCCAACCTACACCTCTGATGCTGCACCTCTCTACTAATTACTGTGCTCATCATTACAGGGAATCAGAATCCTCCCATACTGGGCGGACCTCAAATATTAAGTCCAATTCACCTAACTCGTTTCTTTCAAATCCGAGTCCTATATCATCAACTCGTGACACCGTGTCGTCTTCTCTATCTTCCTCCTTACGCTCCCACCACTGAGCTCCTCCTCGCGACGCCCAAAACCGAACAATTCTCGCCGGGAATATCCATCTCCGATCACTGACCTCCGTCCTGAGCCGTCCAATCATGTTCTAGGACTTTCGGTTGAGAATTTGAAGAGAAAAAGTTATGGCGATTGCGGAGCACCAAAGGTCCCATTTCAGTCTGTGTCCGTTCTGGCAATCGGCGACCAACTCGTCGTCTTCTTCTTCTACGCAGAATTTGACTCAGAATGGTCAGAGTCAGAGTAACGGTCGTGCTGCGGAGGGACCGAACTCTCGGTCTTCTTCCAAGACGGTGTCGTCCATGGCGAGATCGCTGCTGCCTCCTCGACGTAGGCTTCGTCTCGATCCGGCGAGTAATCTGTATTTTCCCTGTACGTTGTCGCTTTCTCACTCTCTCGTTGACTTTTGGTTTTTGGTCAATTTGAAGAAACAAGGAAAAAAACACTTGATACTTTGTGTAGAAATTTGTTGTTGAATTTCTGTTTGGTTTCTGAGAAAATTGAAGAGAAAGGTGAAAATGGAAGTCTTGAACGGTTGAATTGAAGAGTATTTTTTAAAAATAATACGATAATAATATTTATTTATTTAGTTTTTGTCTTATCTTTTTGCTCAGCTGCAATGGTTGACATTTCGAAATTAGTTCTATTCCTTCTGAAAGCAAATGATGCTTCATTTTATATTTTGGATACAAAAAGCAACCAACCTACTCTGATTATGTTAATGTTAAACCAGACATGAATTCGCGATTAAATAATTGGGTAATTATCCCTGGTTTCAAGTACACTTTACTTTATAATAGAAATGTATGAACAAATGGACATTTTTATTTTGTTTTTATAATCATTACCTTATCTGTTTGATTATTGTTTGTTGTTTTTTTAAGATGAACCTGGAAAACAAGTACGGAGCGCAGTCAGACTAAAGAACACTAGTAGGTCTCATGTGGCATTCAAGGTATTTTCTACTCCTGTTTGTTCTGGAGTTTATTTGTTTGTTTGTTGTCCTCTATTTGTTGCTGCACTTTTAGTTTTATGTTCATGTTCCTGAGTCTTGACAAAAGATGTGTTGCTACATTATATATCAGGATTGAAACTGTTTATTATGTTCCATTCTGCATTTAAAGTGTGCCGTTAGTGTTTTGGAAGTATATGGATGACTCTGTTTTAACCGCTGTTTCCAACAACCTTACTCAATAGTTTGTTAGTTGGGCAAAAATTGGATTGGTTTTTGTTAATCGTTTATGTTGTAATCTTACTTGTCTTTACTTTTCCGCTTTATTCTCTTTCGCTATGATTGATAATAAGAATTGAACAAGGGATATAAAAGGAATTTAGATATTTTGTTTTAGGTAGTAACTCAATATATTTATGATGTGGAGACGGGCTGATTAGTTCTTAACCACTAGTTTTATTGTAATATCTCTGTTCTGGGATCCACATATACTATTATGAACAATTAATTTCTCTATTGTAATAAAGTTAAGCTTATCAGCCTTGAGAATTTTGCTAATTTCATCAATAAATTTTGCACAACCCTAAGTTAAACTAGCAAAGTGCTCAATTCTGTTTGGTTCTGGCCCATACCGTCTGGGTCATATTAGTTTGGCCACAATATGGAACCAGACACCTTGTTGTTCTGCACCATGATTTGTGCGGGCCATACCTGCCTGTTTCAAACTGGCTCATTTCTGCAATTAGTAGATAAGGACAGTGCTAGGAATGTTTCATGTGAGGAAAACTGGCTTGACAAATAAGAGGTTTATATGGAATAATCACTAAAGAAACTAGGTCACAAGATTTCTGTGAAATAAAGATTCCTACTTATAATCCTAATTTGATTTCATTATTCTAGATTGAGAATTTCTCGTAAATGCTTTCATTTCTGTAATGCTTTGTTGGTTTATGTGAATTCTCTTCTTTTCTCCTCTCCACGTGTAATAGAAGGTATAGCAGTCTTGTGAAACATATACTTCAAGCAGTTGATTGTTTGTTTAATGAGTGAGTATTTCATCGTGTAATATTTTCGTTGAATCACTTTCAACTGACTCATTGGTTATTTGTTTCAGTTTCAAACAACTGCACCTAAGAGCTGTTACATGCGCCCTCCAGGTGGTATCCTTGCTCCCGGAGAAAGCATTATTGCAACTGGTAAGAACCTTCTGCATAATCTTCTAGTTATCAGGGTGTCCTCAATTTTAGGTTGGAAAAAAAGGCACTTTTGAGTTTTGATCGATAAATTTAAGTGCTATATCTCAAATGTTTTCATCTGATGGACAGTGTTCAAGTTTGTTGAGAATCCAGAGAACAATGAAAAGCAATTAGATCAGAAGAGTAAGGTCAAGTTTAAGATCATGAGCTTGAAGGTTAACGGAGGAATAGACTATGTCCCTGAGCTGGTAAGTTCATGGCTTCTGATTGCTGTATCTCCGTCCTGTCTTTGCTATTTGGAGGTTGTTGCTGAAATTTCTTTGACATTAAAGATTGGCTTCTAATTAGGTTGAGGATTGACCTGTGTAGAGATGTACATCACTGTTTCTGAATTTGCTAAAATTTCAGATTGCGAAAGCCTTTTTTTACCTCTAATCATTTTTGTTTTTTGTTAAAGGTAAATGGAAACAAATTCTAGAATAATGAAGAATTTACAACACGTTTTACATTTGGTTTCCATATGATGCATATTGTCAGTTGATTTATGTCCATTGTCTAGTAATAAATAACTATCAAAGCTCAGAACTGTAAATGAAAATAATTAACTCTATTTGATGAAACTTGTCTGATCATTTCAATTTGAATATCCCGTCATTGTTTATAACCATCCACCCAAATATATCTCTCTCCAACGATTATTTGATGGTACGCTTCTTCTGGATACAATTTTGTTGGTAATAAGAGCTTTTGTCTTATTGCTGATGTATCAAAGGCTGATGTTGACTTAAAAACTGTTTATTTTTGCCATAACACAGTTTGATGAGCAAAAGGATCAAGTGACAATTGAACGAATTCTGAGGGTTGTGTTTTTAGATGTGGCACGTCCTAGCCCAGTAAGTGCAGATTAATTATTATAGAACTCAATATCTGCAACTTTGATTGCATTTATGATGCTCACATATGTCATTGTATCCTTTTCAGCAACTAGAAAAATTGAAGCGCCAATTAGCTGAAGCTGAAGCTGAACTTGAAGCACGCAAGAAACCTCCACCAGATACAGGTCCCCGGGTTGTTGGTGGGGAAGGCCTCGTAATAGATGAATGGGTATGCATTGAATTCCATACAAACTCTCAAAATCATATCCAAAAGTGCCTTTTATCATATTCATATGCAGTGTTGCATCCATTTATGCATTTACGTTGTCTGTCTTTCAGAAAGAGCGGAGGGAGAAATACCTTGCTCGGCAACAGGTTGAAGCGGTAGACTCAGTGTGAAGTACAGTTTGCGTATACTGCGCGTACGTTCTTCTCTCTGCCTCGGATGGAAAATATGTCAAATACCTGAGTTGTTACGGGCTGTAACAATATAATAGAGGGATTGAAATGTTGAATAACAGTTTCAGGATGTACTAATGAGTGTTTCTGCTGCAATTGTTTGTGAGAAGAACATTGGGAATTTGTTGCTTCTTAATTAAGCCCTCCTTGTAAATAAATGGACTTGTTAGTTTTGTCCTTCAAATATATTCAGAATTCAGACAGAAGCAAAAGCATTGGCTTATCTCAAATTTGATCAAATAATGTTGTTTGTAACTTTCCACATTCCTTCACCTATGCAAAACCCTATCTTCTCACTGATCCCAATTATTAAATCAAATCAACTCAATTGACTGTTCAAGTGCCAAATAGACCAGTCCAATCAGTTAGACCACTAATTGAACCAGGCATCCTATAAACAATTATGCTATATTTATTTCTACCTATTTTGCCCCTATATCTATTATTTTTAACCAAAAATTTGGCTATTTTAGCCCTGAATGGCCCCGAGTAACCCCCTAACATACAATGGTCCCTATGGATGCATCCGTGATGTTTTTGGGATCCAAGTGGTTGACCCAAATAACACGGGTGGCGACGCCCCTCCAAGACGACCTCCAAACATGATACACAACGAACATGACTCCCACTTAAGTCGCAACAACCAGCAATGTGGTTTCACACCTCTCATAAACCCTCTGTCATCTCATGAACTCTTCAGGACCCTTTCAACGCCACTCGAACCTACTTGTTGGATCTCGATATTACGCGTAACCCTTTCAACGCCTCCTAAACCCTTTCGTAGAATCTCAAGACATGTGCACTTGACAATGAGACCTACTAAAACCAAAAACAAAGAGACCTACTCTTGGGTTTCCGACCGTTCTGCACACTATGTATGACACCCCTAAACCTCGTAGGCTAACCTGATACAAACTTAGAAGGGGTAGTGTGCGTGACAATATTTTCGAATAGACATAAAAGTGTATATAATAAATAGCATAGACCCAAACTTTTTTTTAATATAATAGTAGAATGATATATTTATGTTTTTCTCTCTTCCTAATTAATGTACACAACCAAAACAAAAGGCTTGAGAAAGAAATTAGATAGAAAGAAATGAATACCTAATCAAACAGTCAAGAACACAATAAGCTGTACACAAATATGATTATAAGAAGAGATCGATCCATCATCAATGGTTATGTTCATCTATCTATCTCATATTTGATCCGGCAAATGGAAGCTCTGCGAACCAAAAATCTGATGCGAGCTGTTTTCAACAAAGAGAGCAACACCACATTTGCTGCTATTGAAATCGTCCCATAATGGGAAGCTAACAGTTCCTGATACCGTCTTCTTGGCCGGAAGGTCCTTCACGGCGCACAACTTTTGGAGCCTCCGGACGATGAAGTCGTTGGACAAAACCCTTCCTTTGTTTTCTCCTCGTGGGCAGTCGGTGACCTTGCCGTTCTCGTACAGAGCCACCATGATGTTGGCTCCTTGGCTGTTCACTTTTGTCCTCAATGCTCCTGTTAGGGACACTTCCAATACTTCTGATGTTGGCCTTTGAAATGTAGCCTGCATTTCAAATATGTTCGTATGAATTAAGTTTGAGTTTCGGAGACTACGTTGCATAGACGCGTGTACGAGATAAGTGACACAAACTAGAGACATACTCATAGACATGATACGTTAAGATCAGGTTCCATATATATAGTATATATAAGTTACATAAAAGCATGACGAGGGTTCCATAATATATAGTATGTATAAGTTACATAAAAGTATGCTCGTCAATGTGTTTGAGTGTTTGGCATATCCAATTAATTCATTTTTAGAAAACAAAATATGGACACTAATACGTTGGATACGTATTTGAAGAGTTCGGGAGTAGTGTTGGATACGTATCGGACACTAATACGTTGAGAATACGAGAGTGTACGTGCATCATAATTTTTGCGAGTTCGGGTCAAATAAAATTAACCCGACTAATTTTTGTGTCGGGTGGGTTTGATCTATGGTGAAAATGCATATTGGGTTGGAAAAATATGCATGAATCTACGTATTTTGCATGTAAAACTCGAGTAAAACCGGACCTATGACCCTAACACCCGCAACCTGAACAAACACACAACATTCGAGTCGGGTTTGGATTAAACATTTTCCAATGAAACCAAAAAATTATACCTCAAACACGAATTATTGGCTTTACTTACAACTAGAGCTGGCAAAATTGACCCGAACCGTTGAGTACTCGACACCCAACCCGTTTTTGGCGGATTCGAGTCTATTAGCTACCCGAAAAAATCGGGTCAGGTTTAGGTTGTTTCCAAGCCGGGTCGGGTATGCCCGAAAAAATGTATTACACACTTAAAACTCAAAACCCGACCAACAATACAACCTATAGGGTCGGATTAGGGTTCATCAACCCGAAGCCGGCCCAAAATTTTGCCACCTCTAATTAGAACATGCTTAAGATAAGTTTCAACTTCAAAATCTTACAACATTGAATCATTGACTAAAACTAATCGCATGGCTCGCAATTGTCGGTTATTAATCTATTTTGTCAAATAAATAGATCTGCTTATGCCCTTATATATAATTAAAATAAAAGAGCCAGATCTAGATTCAAAAATATAAAATTCACCCAAAAAATAAAATAAAATAAAGAAAAACAGAGGCAGTACTAACCTGGAACTTAGGTGCAGTGAACCTGGGTGCGGCCTTGATGGTTTCGATCAACTTGACGTCATCATTGCCCACACAGTGGGCCCTACCTTGGACGACCACCTGCGGCGTAAACAACGTGTCCTGCTGAAACGCCTCCACGTAAGCCTTCTGCCTCACCGTCCACTGGCTCGACCCGAACGGATCCTTCCACCCCATATGGTCCCAATAGTCCACGTGGTACGCCAGCACGATCACCGGCGCGTGGCCCAACTCCCCGTCGAAATCTCCCCTCCCAAGCCTCGACACCAGCAGCTCCGCCTCCGGCGAGGTGGTGCACCCCTGCGACGAGAACAGCTCCACCACCACCGGCCCTCCACCTTCCACCACTAGCTCCGCCGGCTCGGGCGCCGGTCCACGCGTGTCACGCGCGTCGGAGGTCGCGGAACTCCCCTTGCGAAAGCACGCGAATAGACGCCGACGCGCCATCTCCACCGGACCGCCTCTTGCGCTGTCGCCTCGCCGCCAATAGCGGTGGTTGCGTTGGTGGTGAGGCAACAAGAAAGGTCTTGTGCTATTGGGTTTTGTGTCCTTTGTTTCTCTCTTTTTTTCTTTCTTGATTAGCTATATATACGTAAATGTCCTAAACAAGGCAAAAGAGAAGGACGAAAGTGAAAGAAAAAGAAAATTGAGAGGTGTAATGTGGGAATCTCCGAGAAATGAAGAGTTGGATGGTGAGGAGTTAAAGGTGGCCAGGAAGATGCTAAGTTGGGTTTGAGGTTTTGAATCTTTCTTTTTAGGGGTGTATAGATCTGTATTTGTTTTTAAAAGGTTGTGGACACGTGTAATGATGTGGTAGGTGGGATCTTCACCGACAGAGGTGGTCGGTGACACGTTGGTTGTCAGTGGTGGGTTGGAGGTCAGTGAGAAGTTACAGCTGCAAGAAGCAATTGAGACATCATATTGATGTATTGATAGAGAGGAATTCAATTTATTTTTTTTAAAAAGGGTTAAAATTTGATCAGATTTTATTATAGAATAAGCTGATACGATCAATTCAATCTTATTCAAAATGTATTTGATCATATCAATTTTAAGTCGGGTTAAATTTTGAACATTCGTATATTTCGATTCAAATTGAGGTAGAGAAAGGTTTGACAAGGAATATGAACTGTAAAGAAATGTTTGTGGAGTTGGCTCTGTTAGGTAGTCCAACTCCAACATTGTTAGCATGTTATGATTTTTTTTATTTTGGTTTGTTGATTTGTTGGTGTCTAGCTGTCTAGTATATATAGCTATGAATCAGTGGTTTTATATGATTTGCTGTGATCTTCACCAATATGGGTGTCATTCTATTTAGTTTTTCACCATCATAATGATGTATCAAAAGTCCCAAATCTATTTCATTTTTATAATGACTATTTTGGATTAATTTAGGTTGAAAATAATGCCATTAGAAAAGTCAAGACAGTAATTTTCAACTACTAGAATCTAATACTTTTGCAAATAAACTTCATCAAATGAATCTCTCAACTATAAAAAAAGAAAATTGTGAACCGTTTTCGTTAAAATTAGTTACGTGAATGCTCTAAAAATTTAACATGTAGTGGGGATGGTCTCATTTGGATTCCGATATTTGATTCTTATTTATGAACAAAAAATTTATTATCCAAGCAGTGATGGATAGTCTTCTTTGTATTGAATTTATTTTGTATCCAACTTTGATGAAGTTATAAATGAGCTCACACTTGTTTTAAAAAAAAGCTTAAAACAAGGTTGTGCTTCGCCATATGCATATTCCTAGATATAAATCATATTTGAAAATATGATTATGCATATAAAAAGGAAAGTTAAACCGTCCAACAAATCTAAACAAATATGAGTGAATGCTCAATGGACTCTTGCAATTTTGTACAAATTGTCATATAAGTTGTATCTATTTAGATGGAACATATAAAAGTAACAACAAATCAATATAATTAAATCCAAAACCATTATTCAATGGATATTTTACTACCTATCGATCATTGCTCGCCGAGATTTTACTCCCTTCTCGATCATCGCAATAAGCGACATTTTACTCTCTTTTCGATCATCGCCGACCAACACCAGGCGAGATTTTACTCACTTCTCAATCATCGTTGGCTGCAATAGTCGAGATTTTACTCCATTCTCGATCATCGCCGACTGCAATAGGCGACATATTCCTCCCTTCTCAATCATAGTCCACTGAGTTAGGCGAGAGTTTACTATCTTTCACAATCTTCGTTGGTTGAGATAGGCGAGGTTTGACTCATTCCCGAACATAGGTTAAGTACCCGTTTCAATCATAGATGTTAAAGAGGTACAGGATATTTGACATCCTCTTAGACTGAGTCATTGTATCTAAGTAATACGAGGGTTGGACCTCCGGTCGTCCATTTTTCTAAGGACTTGAATCTCGTCAAGATCCAACAAAACCAAACTGTTTAGACAGAGAAAACACGATCGAAGTTTGCTCTACAGAATCTGGAAAAGCAAAACCTGATTGAATCATTGAAACACAAAATTGCCAAAAAAAAAACATATGAGCATCGAACAAGTTGAAGATGTGAGTGAGATTGGTGAATTAAAATTGAAAGCAGACTCACAAGATCTGCACAACCGCTTCAATGGCCGCATTATGAACTCAGGAAATTAGGTCACAAAACTTTTGGAGACGAAGACACCTAAGCTAATATATATACACATATCACACGTACGATCTTTTGTGGGCTTATATTTTGTAATAGGCCCATTCGTAGTTACAACTAGGGTTAGCTTTTTTCTACCTTTTTATGAGTTTGGTCATTATTTTTATTTGTTTATTTTATGCCATCCAATATACAATCGGTTCACAGAATCATACTATATGCAAATTATATTTATGAAATAAAATTTAAATATGATCTACATGGGGTTTTGATTGGATTGGATAAATTTTAGATATTTAGTGTAAAATGAGTAGATTTGTCTAGTTTTTTTCGTATTTTTGCTAAGAATAAATTCGATATGATCCGAAATTTATCATTTTTTTCTATATTTCAGCGGATTCAGATCCAATTTGCAATTAATCTAAACCGTGTAGTGTTTGTTTGTTAACACTGCTCAAAAACTATAAGAAACTGAAACGATGCGCATACATTCTCATTTTCTTAATGTATTTAACACTGTGAGACTTTTAAATATGTGGCAGTCACTTAATTTTATGTGTTGTACATAGGGTACGGTGTTTACAATTTTATAAAAGTTGTGAGGTGTTGTATCTATGTCATGTCCCATCTCATACTCGTGTCTATGCAACCTATGTTGTTGCCTATAAATTTAACATTATCGAATGCATTCTCACTATATCATGTTTACAATTTTATAAAAATTGTGAGTCGTATTTGTGTCGTGTCCCATGCCGGAACACAGAAATCTTCTACTCTATAATTTATGATAATAACCTAAATATCCAGATTCTTTTTCCGTTGTCGGATAATAAAAAACGTTACATACTTCGCTTAGATGAGCTCACTTGGCCCATTATTTATTTATTGCTCACTCGTTTTTCAATTATTATACATTTTGACCAGTTTCATACAAGTAAATTTGTGTAAACGAATTGCTTTTTTTTGTAAACGAACTGCTTAGAATTGAAGATGTGGAGTTGTTGTGATTTAAAGATCTCACTTTTAACTTGCATTGAATTAGAAGAAGAATTGAGAAATTTGACACAAATCTGATTGTTTCTATTGAGCAATTAAATAGAACAATCTTTAATTAATTACAATTTGTAATTTTTTTTGGCAGATAATTGCAAATGGTTAAGAAGTGTGCTATAATACTTCAAATACCTATAATTAACAAGTATGTCATGATATAGAAATAGTAAAATCCTTATAATCATTCTGTAAACTTTTGCTATATAGCTAAACTCAAAATGGAGATGTTCAATCACAATTCCATAGAATATTATAGAAAAGAGATCTAAAATCATAGTACACAATTCAACTATTTTGATCCAAACAAGACAATTGATTCCACTATTTACTTAATTATAGATCAAAACAAAACATTACAATCTCAATTTACACTGTACCATCCAATTCCAATGTTTACTTCAATTCTAAATAAAAGTAAATAGAATTTCATTCAATATATAAAAAATAAACACACATTCAAAAGTACAATTTTATTCAATTTTAGATCGAGTCAAAAACATGCAAACTTCTACACTTTCATCTTAATATAGATCGTTAAATGATCCACTTCTTTCGAAGAAGTTCATTTATCGGTACCCGATTTTTTTTAATTGAAATAACCCTAAGCTAACTTTTTATTGCCGAAATAGAGCAAGTGCAAAATGAGATTGTAGAGTGTTAAACCTCCGAGAAGTGTTAGAACACTGGATCCATCTTCCTTAGCATCCGAATATAATTGATTTGAAGGATACCGATTTGTTTAGACAAAGAAATCACGATCGAGTCCATAAACTGGATCCACAGAGCCTGATTCAACTGAAAAAACAGATCAAGAAAAACAAAGTTTTAAAAAAATTGATGATTGAAACTGAAATCAGATTTAGAAGAAAGATGTAGAGAGTTGACTCACAAGAATGTGTGGCCTGAGAAGGGAGAGACGAAACCTGGTCAGTGGCCGCATGTTCTTTCGATACAGATAAGGAAGCAACTTGCGTAGGCGTAGAGACTATTTGTATCATTTCTATTTGGGCTTTTTTTTTGTAATAAGGCCCATTCCTAGTTACACCTAGGGTTTGCTAAATTAACTAGAACCAAATGGGAACTCATGTTTCTACTTGTTATAAGAATCCTTAGGACCGGTGATTCGGGTTATGATTTGTGACACAACAAAAACACGAGTTTAAGTAGGGTTGAATTCAGTGTAGCTGGATTTGTGTTGACTAACTCAATTTATTAATTGGGTTGTATTCGTGTCGAATCTGTTTAACTCGGTTAATTTGATTCGTTTAACGGGTTATAAACGAGTCGTGTAATTTTTTTATTGACATACTCATTTAAAGATAATAAAAAAAAGTTTTCAAACATACCATGTAAAAAAATAACTCACGTAAGTAAATTGGTTCAAATATATTGGGAATTTATTTAAACATGATAGGTCGTGTTGTGTAATTTTGGATCCAATTGTTTATAAGGTAGATGTGTCGTTTTAACTTGCTCATAAATGGGATGTGTTTGTGTCGTATTAACACGTTTAATATAATGTTGAACTTTCAACACAATTACAACCGTTAACTCAAATTGTCATCCAATGTAGGAAAAATCTCTAATGTCGAACATGCAAGTGTAGAAACTGAGATTTCAATGTAGTTTAAAACTTATTGCATAATGTTTTGTTGATTTATGTTTTTATTTATATAATTTCTAATACACCAATACTTCGAACAAATTAAATAACAACTAATAAAACAAATCGTTCAAATGTAAAATCTCTAATGTAATATAGTAATGCTAAATTTATTAAATATGGATTATGTTAAAAAGATTATTGATATATTTACACAAAAAAACATATTATTAAATAAAATTATATGTAATTATAATAAAGGGTCCCGAGGTGGGGCAGGGCAAGAATTAATGGTCTCCTGAAAAAATAATTCATCCACATATTTGTTTGGTCAGAAATTGCGGGTTTCCATCAAGTTCGAGTGTACTTGACATCCTTATAAGAATGAATCTCAGTTTTGATCAACCAACAACTAGAAATTGAATACGAGTAATTCATGGAATTCAATTAACAAGACCTCATTTCAAATAATGTAATTAAATTGATAATGCAATTATAACTTAATGATACAATGAGAATGAAAATCAAGAATACAAAGCAACTCACTACGACAACCAAAAAGTCATAATTGAAACCTAAACTCATTCGCATTTCTCATCCTTAAACAAGAATTTAATTTCAAACGCTACGCAACAAAGATTCATAAGAAAAAATGAAATCAAAGTCTTTTATTTTCTTTATAGATACTACAATTTAGTCTAAAATAATAACTTCAACAAAGACATATAACTCAGCTCTAGCGTACATGCAATTCAGATTCTTGGTTCTCTACTCAAGTTTTCATAGAAAAAACTTCCTGTCAGTTGAAACGAATGGAATCCGAAAATAAAGGTATATGGATTATATTGAGTTGATTGTCCAAAGTAAAAGAAGATGTTAATTTATAGGCAATTACACTGTGAAGAGTGCAAGCTAATTGATTGAGGAAAAGGTGGCCCACAGACATAAAACTAGTAAAATAGGTGGTGATGCAAGGCGGCGAGTACGGTGGTGGTGAAGCAAGGCGGTGAGTACGGCGAACTACTAATAACTGAGAGAAGCTACAAATGATGACTAATGAGTTTTGGTTTCAACTTAGTCGAACACATTACTCAAAATAATACGAGTTGAACCATATTTGCCAAGATCCGGACAATATTAGGAGTGAAACTTTGCTCCTCCATATTCCTTAACACCTGCGTACATTTAGTTTCGCTGATAGCCATTTGTTTAGACAAAGAAATCAAGGTCGAACTTTGCAGTGCAGAAACTGAACCAAAGAAACCTGATTGAACCAAACAAGTAACAAAACATTTCAGTATTGAACAAATTTAAGGTTAGCTTGAGATTATAAAAGGAGATGTAGAAAGTTCACTCACAGAATTTGACCTCCTCAATGGCGTTATCTTCAAAGTTGTGAGCCTCAATACAGATAAGATAGCTACTTGGGGTCGTAGAGTACTAGAGTGTATATGTATGATTTCTAATTTAATTTTTATATTTTATTTAAGGTCCATTGTTGCTTACAGCTAACGTTGTATTTTTTTAGGTTTTTGTCTTTTTTGAGACCTCATGGAAGTTACTAGTTACAGCTAAGGTTTACTTTTTCATAACTTTCTCTTTATTTTTGGAAAAAAATAATCTAATTTGGTACCAAAAGTACTTGAATCCAATTTCATTTTTTTATTGCAAAGTTACTTTATTGCTCAAATTTTGAAACTAATGGCATCCTTAATACTAATAAGGAGACACTTCTTTCGATAAACAAAATCTGACAAAATACTAGAGAACTTAACAAATGTATGAGCTGTTTTATTCTCGAATTTAGTAGTAAAAAAAAACACATTAACAAAAGGTATAAGACCAAAGTCACTGGAATAATCTCCTTCACCATGAATCACTTGTAATAAATCACTTTTCAAACATTACCTGATTTCAATTATTCTTCACTTTCCAACTGAATACTTCTCGGATGATCATCGCTCCACCGCCCGAGACTTCTTATTATCAACCCATGTAATGAGACCGATGGCATTGATGTCCTCCCCCACCCCCTATTCTACAAATCTTGATCAATTTAAAGCGCGTCAAATTCAACCACATTCTTTTGAATACCCTGCTCCACAACTCAGCTAAGTGTCTCACAGATAACAACTCCACGACAAACCTTACATTCGCATCTCCTAGCCACGAACGATCACCACCCCCAACAAATATTGAAGCTCCACCTAAAATCACTTCCCTTATGTTCGTGCGACAAACAACATTGTTTCATTGGGGTCTATAGACATTTGACATGATCGATCATGTGCTAGTCACAAATAGTCGTTTAACACAATTAGTACATATAAATGCATGAATAACAATATTTTGTTAGAGTATACACCTGATACATGGAATTTAGTCGCCCTAAGTTCTCATTTCTAGCTTATAAGGATCTAATACAAGACACCTGATATGCCCAATATATAAGCCCCCATCTTGTTTAGATTGATGATTTGATAATTACTAGAGTTGACAATTTAAATTCAAATTCGCAGACACATGACACAACCAACTTTCTTTTTGTTTAGATCGTGTTTCTTTTATAAATTTTTGAATCGGGGTTGGGTTAGAATATTCAACCACTCGAGCCCGAAATCCAATTTGTCAACTAGGAATAGATTTTGGGATAATTGTGACGCATTAATACATGCGGTGAAAGCATAATTTTTGTCTCAACCAAGAATTATAAGAAATCTGAGAAAAACAGAAGTAAAATTGGAAGGTAATTGCTGATAAAAGTGTGCTGAAAGAAGCAAAATGAGTTAAACCCATTACTGCCCATGAGGTCATATTGGCCCCAAAAATGTATAATGACATATCAATTAGTGATTTGAACCTATAAAAACGTCAGTTTACAAAATAGTCCCATCAAAGAATATAAAAGATAAAAATGATACAAATAAAAAATGAATTTCTACTCACAGATTACATAATGAAATCTAACTGAAATATACACATTTCTAAAATACACATTTCTAAAATATACACATTTCTAATATATAATCTGGTACAAGTAACTCACTTTCAATTACATAATGCAAATCTAACTATCGTATGAATAATTTAAATTTTTCTCTATTATCAAAGAACAATCTAATCATCTATCAAGTGATTAAAATATACACAAAATTTCAAAAAATTATATAGACATCCCTCGTCCATTTTCGGTAGAAGCTGAATATTCAATCACTACTCGGAAAAGATATTATACTCATCTCTCGTCCATTTTCCGAAGAAGTTGAATATTCGAATATTATTCGGAAAAAATTATATAAGCAATCCTCGTCCATTTTCCGAATAAGTTGAATATAATATCATTACATTATAATGGTGTTATAAGTAATGACATATATACTTGGTTATAAAGAAACAAATTTGTTTAGACAAAGAAATCACGATGGAACTTTGCAATACAGAAACTGCACGCACGAAACCTGATTGAAACACAACTGACAAAACAGATCAGTATTGTACAAATTTAAGATTTGACTGAACAAAATATTAACGTTAATAGAAGAGAAGATCTGGAAAATTGACTCACCAGAATTTCGAGAACAGAAGGTGTGAGGAGAGACGAAAGGCTCATCTTGATGTGGTTGCGACATTATCAGAATTGTCAGTGGAGATTAGGTCATTGCTTAGAGAATATATGTATGAGACTTTTCTGGGCTTTTTTGTTGGTCATAAGGCCCATTAGTAGTTAGGGTTAGGGTTAGCTTTCTCTACCACAGTTATCTTTTTTTCCTTATTTTGAATTATGGTGGCCGTTTTTTTTTAATATATGTTCTCTCTCTAAAAAAAATATTACAATTAATTCAACATTCACCATTAGGGCTGGCCATAGGTCCGAAACCGGATTTTTTCATTCTCTGGACCGAAGATCGGACCGGTAATAGTCGGTCCATGATCGGACTGGATCGAATTTGAGTGGACTGAATCGAGACCGGACCGAATTTAATTTTAAAAAATTAAAAATAAATATTTTAAATAAAATAATAGATAAATAATATCAATAATTATAATTGAAGTTGATGTGATCAATATTAATGAAGTTTAGTGTAGTAAAAGTGATTTAAAAATTTAAAAAATATGTAATTACTAATAAAAATATTTAAAAACATATAATTTTGAAATAAATTATCATAATCGGTCCGGACCAGAAATGAACCGGACCGACCAAGGAACGGATCGGACTGAATGAAAATAAGAGTAATGGGCCAAAGATCAGACCGAATCCATCAGGTCCTGAACTGCCCGGTCTATTTCTGGTCTGGTCTGGGCCATTTATTCAGTCCGCCCCAAAACATGCCCAACCCTATTCACCAAAACATACAAGTATGTTCGTTAGTTGAGTCGGGCCGGATTTTTGGACTCAATCGGACCGAATGAATTCGATCTGGTCTTATCTATCATGAAACTCGTTTGTTTTGGTTTGAGTTTGGTTCAAAGACCAAATTCACAATTTCATTTTTTTTATTTTTTGTTTGGAAAATTAGGTCCAATTGATTTGATCCGGTCTTGATTTGAAATGGTTCAAGATTGATTTCTTTTGTGGGTTCATTGAAGTCGTCATTGTTCTATGTTTTAGATAAATATGTCATTGTTATATGTTTATCAATTTTGTTTAAAAAATTTAATATAAGAATACTATCGACAATTCATACATATCTAATTCTATAAATAAAAAAATTGTGTCACTCATTTTAGAACAAAAGTATATTAATTAATTAAGATGATAATTGCAAAATTGCAAGACTCGTTGTTTTAGGTCTGTCTCAAAATAAATGTTTCGTATCTCTTAAAATTTTGTTTTAAAATAAGTATCATCTTTCATCCATTAGAAAGCTAGTTATGCTTGAATTGTCGATAGTAACATTACAATAAATTAGTTAGAGTAATGTTATTGTCTCAAATATTGTACAAAAATATTTGTACAAAATGATGTGTCAATTAATAAGGCATGGCAAATCAAAAATCGCATTAATGATTTGGCATAATCGCAACGCGCCACGAGTATAATACATCTTATAAACAGGGCGTTCCACGCCAAAAATTCATGGGAGGTCGATGATATCATATGTGTCGAGTTATTATTCGTTAAAACTTATTTTAATTACAGAAAAATAACATATACATATGACACGTAAATTGTCATGTCACTTTATAGAAGAAATTTTGTACAAAAATTGAGACATTTAGCATTTTTCAATTAGTTAATATTCCTTAAATCCCATAAAACATAATAGTGGAGATACAATAGTAAATATATCGTACTAACTAATTTCTCTCTTTAACGTTTCTCCAAATAATATTGACATTTATTTTGAAACGAGAGAGTACATTAGTGCGACTAGTTCATAGCTAGTTGAGTACTTATACCTACCATTTTTTTACCCTCTCTGAAAACTTATCCGTTATATCTAGTTCTTTGTCTTGATTTGCTCATTTCATTTTATTCACTTGCAGGCATCGTATTATCATCTCCGTCTTCGCTAATAAATAATTTGTGAGACAATATTTATTACAAATAAATTAACTATTTTTTATGTTTTAAATTATATTTTAGTAAGTTATATTAAATTTATAGTTAGTTTAGAAATTTGTACAACTTTTGAACACCCTTAACTCTTAAAAAAACACTTTATGTTGAGTTGGATTTTCTTTTTATATTTGAAAATTTCGGATCCAAATTTTTTGATATTCTGGGTTTCATTTAAATTTAATTTGGTGGATGAATTTCCTTGAATCCTCGTTATTTCTCATTTTGCAAGAACTGGTTCGAATATAGAACAAAACAATTCTGAAAAATCCAAACTGCAATTTTTCTTATTTTGAAAACAAAAACTCAATTCTATAATGGATTGATATTTGCTAATAAGACAGTAATGACACAAAAACATTCAAAGATAACAAGAACATAACTTCATATATATATATGAAGATTATACAAGTAAACAAAAACACGCTTCAAAACGAAGCAAGTCTTTGAAGGCAGTTGGGACAGCACATCAAAGTGAATGTCACTGTTCAGAAACGTAAATTGCTTCAAATCAAGCAAAGTTTTTGAGGCCGTTGGGACTAGTGAAGCCACAATTACCATGAAGTGAAACGTAAATTGATTCAAAAGCGAATGTCACTGTTCAGGAACGTGACATCCCTAAAGTAAAAACGTATCGGGAACCAATCCTCGTGGGCTTGAAACTTCCCTCAAACGTTCGGGAACCAATCCTCGTGGGTTTGAAACTTCCCTCGAACGTGCGGGAACCATTCCTCGTGGGTTTGAAACTTCCCTCTAACGTTTTTCTTAGACAAAGAAATCACAATCGAGCTTCACACTGCATAAATTGAAACCACAAAAACAAACTAAAGCACACAACTAACAAAAAAAGATAAGAATCAAACAAAATGAAGATTTGGTTGAGATTAGTGAAGCCACAATTACATGAAGCGAAGATCTGGAAAGTTCTATAGATCTGTGAGGAAAAAACCGAAACCACAGGAATGAGCTCATCTTATTCTTCTGGTGTGGGTAGATTAGGTTACCACTGGAGGAGCAAACGGTAGGGGATATATATAGGATATTTTTTGGGCTTATTTTTGGAGGTCAGGCAGGCCCATTAGTGGTTAAGATTTTTATAATTTTATTGACATGATTCATTAATATATATAAAAATGTGATTGTTATGTTTTTGGAGATATAGTTTTCTTTTTGGAAATTAGAATTGATTTTATATGAAATTTCATAAATAATTCATTCAATCCGGGGCCTTGTGTACTCGAAACAGGCATTGAATGAAGATGAACCAAATTTAATCTCACATAAGGGTTCATAACGTTTATTGATGTGAGGAGGCGAAATCGAGAAGAAGAAGAAGGGTCGAAACATGAGCCGTATCAAACATAGAATAAACCCAAAAATCCTGAAAATGGATGTGCAAATGACTTATGCACATGTGTCAAAGATGAGATGTGGGTGTGTCACCCCTCACCATGCACATGCGCTCTACTTGTGTCTCAAATTAAAAGTTAAATCAGACTCCATCAAACTCTACCGACCAGTCAAGTCCAAATTAGGCAAATTGATTTCTAATAAATTTGTGTGGACCATTTGCTCTAAACCAAATTAATTCGTAACCTATTAACCCTTTTACTCTTATTTTATGTTTGATGGACCCCCTATGGCCTAACAAACCTCTTTAAACTCATCTTTGACATTTCCAAGACCAAATTCTACCCCTCGATAGTCAAACTAAATGGTCTATTCAAGACCCCCTTGAGACCCCTACAAAATATCGTATATTGATGTCCCACGGTATGCTACCATTTCTTAAGCCACGATTGCCCTTAACTGTGTCTCCCACCCCTTATAAACTATTGCTCGGCTAACGAATCCCTTTGAAAACCTTCCAACACGTAATGAGGGACTCAACATTACATAAACATGCCAAATGACCTTTCATTATTTCTTTTCCTCCATCCCCTTCTCACGAGACTTCCAAACCTCATGAACCAACAATTAAGATCATCATGCCTCATGGGTACATACACCTCCAAGGCCTCCATATATGCGCTCTACGCTAATTCAAGTCTAGTCTTGAACATCAATCCACTCACGTCATTGAGATATTAAGATATTTTCGTCTCCAACCCCTTTATAGGCAAGATACACTCTACGAAATGAGGCATGGAGTGGACCACTACGAAGAAGTTTCAAGAGTTAGAAGAAAACTTTGAGCTCATATTGATCATGGGTTGATAACGGGAATCGAATTCCATTAGATCTAATCTACCGTTTTCAGTTTTACCCAATCTTTAATTAAGTTTGAAAAAAGAATTCTACCTATTTTTATACTTCTTCATCAGAACAAAACTAAAAGAATAAATTTTTTTATTTTAATAATGTTACACATTTTCAATGATTGTATAAGTGACCTGTATAGTTAATAAGTGTTATCGATGAACACCATAACAATTATCGCATACTAAACAGCCCGCAATTGGGCAGCACCAACAATAACAATTACTATTGGGACAAATTTGAAAATAATGTAAAGTTCAAGGACACAAATAAGCAATACAGGAAAATTAGTTTTTCCCCCAAAATTCCTGCAATTGAGCTCCAGTGGTTGCTCGGCTTCTCTTTCAAAATTCTCCGCCACCATTCCTCTTCTTCGTCTCAAGGCACGCTACTGAGTCAACTCGCGAACTGGAAAATCAATATCCTACTCTAACTCGCCAAGAGAGGTAACACTTTCGATTCCCAGTCCATTTTTTGATCGTTGAACACCTTCCTGCCTGTTTGGTTCCCCAGAAAATGCAGGAAAATGGAAGAAAACTTAGTGTTTCTTCTAGGTTCGGATTAAATAGTGCTATTTATGATTTGAGTTTTTATCTTTTTCGTCTCTCTTATTTTTTTATAGCTCAGCAACCATACGTAGTTCGATATATATATATATACACATATATTTGTGAACATTGGTTCTTATGCTGATACAACTAATCTACGGTTTTAGCAGATTATAATGTGATTATTTATATATCATCAGAAGCATAAAAACTTAGTGTGTGAGCCTTGTTCGTGATTATTTACTGCATGGGGCTTTACTTGTACTCCTTTTGGTTACATGTTAAACTTAGTGAATAATAGATAAACGTTTTGTGGAATTAATTGTGGCTAATTAAGAAATGATTTAGTTTGAGCCGGGGAGCTTTGCGTGTTTGAACTTTGGACATTGGAGTCAAAGTCCAGGTATTGGACATTGCTATTTGCTTGCTTGTTTGAGCAATTATACTTTTCTGCTGTGCTGCCTTTTCTTGTAGGTTTAAAGAAGAAGGAGCTCTTCAGTATGAGTGACTTATCAAGGTAAGATTAGCCCTTGACTTCTGTTATTATCTTGACAAGTCCAAGGAAAAGAGATGGAATTTCACTTTAAATTCTATGTTATATTTTGTTGACTAGTATTAGCTGTACATTTTAGTGGATATTAGGAAGGGTCCCTGAATTTTAACCCTGGCCTTTGGTGGTTGACCGACACGGATTTGACATCCAGGCTTTATGTTGTGACATTATTGGAAGTTGTATTAGCGGAAACTTATGCTATGTTGTTTCTCAAATAATTTTTAGTTCTAAGATTTATTTCCTTGTACTGTCTTAGCTTTAAATGATATTGTTTGGATGGCCATCTGACAGAACCACTTGTAGTGGCACGTTTGATGGCCAATGTGCTGAACTTGATGCTTCAAGTCTACAGCTTTTTTGTTAAATATGAAAGGAAAATGTTGGATATTTGTTTAGTTTAAATAGATAAAGATAGTGTGAGGAATAGTCTAATGTCGATTGTCGACTTTTTCAATAATAAATTACTTAGTAAAATGTCTTAAAGTGTCATCGCCTGGAGCACAACTCCTTGCTATGCCATATTCTTTTGTCTTCTTTATCATACATTTATACCTTTTCCTTGTACAATTGCTACCATTTGACGTATTCTGTTAATCACTAGTATTTTGTTGGATCTATGGTTCAGCTGGACTTGGGATCTGGGTTGAAATGAGGTGTCTTTTAACCTAGAATGCCCTAGGGAGAAACTTTACTTGGTTTGAAATTTCCATGAAGACAGTGGCATCTATTGTTTTGCCATAAACTTAAGAGGAAAGCAATATGTTCATCCTTTACCTATGAACACCTCATGTTAATTATCTAATGCAAACACTTATGCATTTTAAAACACCGAGGTTCCCATGTCCATCCGTGTACTAATTTGTTATCATGTTATGTTGGCTGAGAGAAATTTAAAATAGTTATTAATGTCTATTCTAATTTTGTGCACATAGAAGGTACCTTATCGTGTGCAATTCAAACCTTACTGTGTATAACGATATAATTTATCAGGGAGGATATCAGTAGTACACTTCGGGTACTTGTTGCAACAGATTGCCATCTGGGCTATATGGAAAAAGATGAGATAAGGCGCCATGATTCATTTCAGGCCTTTGAAGAGATATGTTCAATAGCAGAGGAAAAACAGGTAATGGTCACTGGCTCGTGAATTCTTTTACTAACTGACACTTAATCTCTAGCCGAAGTGTCAGCATTTACTTTTATCTGTTTATCATGCCACATCTCTGCTTCCAAATCTGTCTTTTCAGATTCATTTTTCCTTATACTTAAAGGAATAATTGTAGTGCTTCACTTTCACATTGTTGGCCATTTATATATTTTCACATTGATAGAGTGCTTACTGAGTTTCAAACAAGTCAAACTGTTTCTGTGTTCTGAGTGTTTTCTGGTGCTAGGTGGACTTCATACTCCTCGGTGGTGATCTTTTCCATGAGAACAAGCCCTCAAGGTCAACATTAGTTAATTGCATTGAAATTCTCCGACGGCATTGTCTCAATGATCGACCAGTGCAGTTCCAAGTTGTCAGTGACCAGACTGTGAATTTCGCTAATACGTAATGACTTACTATGCACCTAAGCTGCATCATGCTACGAGAAATAGTCTTAGTTTTCTTTTCTTCTTGTCTGGACGGATTAAGTTTCTAAAACAGGTCTCATTCTTTTCATTTATTGGTTGCATTGGTTTAACTTTAAAAATTGTACCAGAGGACATTCTTCTGCTTTTATGCAGCATATTTTCGATTGCTGTTCTTTTTTTGTAGCTTTGTGGGAATTGATGATTATTTTCTCTTAATCCTGAACTTCATAGAAGATTTCTCCCCTTAAGTTCAAAAGTTAAACTTCTATGCGTGCACATGTATGTTTGTATTTATGTATACATCCTATTGGATTTATTTTCCAGGATTAAGAAGCAACTATTTATTAGTCCATTTGTGACTTTCAAAAATAATTATTTTATTCTATTTTATTATTCATGCTGACAATTTTCTTAACAGGTTTGGTCATGTAAATTACGAAGATCCTCACTTCAATGTTGGCTTGCCAGTTTTCACTATTCATGGAAATCATGACGATCCTGCTGGAGTGGTATGGACTTCGGCAGAAGCCTTTTTTTTTCTCTTTCTTTTATTATATTTTTTTTGGAGTCTATTTTAACCCCTTTCTTATATCTTGAGCATGAAGAGTTTCAAGCTTTCTTTGGCCCAAATCTGTTTATGGGAGATGTAACTTCCCCATTTTATGTGTTGCTGAAACTTTGATTATGCTGCTAATGATATATTTCTTATTGAAAATATCCGTACAACTATACTAGGGGTTCAATACTCCTTGTGAGCATAAGCACCATTCTGAGCTTGTAACTCCTACATTGATTATTTGATAGAGGGAAATTTAGTTTGAGATCTGCTTTCAGGAACTGACTGACAGAGTCAAACATATCATGTGATGTACTGTTGTGTATCGCGAAATTAGAGTTTAATCACAAAAAAGGAGGCTGCAAAGAGTAGTAGGTTCCTCCCCAAGGATATGCAATTCAAAGGAAAAATTAAAGAGCAAGTATTAAGGGGTAATTGGTTTTCTGTGCACCTTTGAAGACTAAAAGCTTATCTTTTTTGCTACTAATCTATAATTTAGATTTCCAAGCGTATGATGAGAAATTTTGACCATTGTTATTAAAATTCTGAAAAGCAATTCTGTCTCCTTCAACCTTAGAAGTTTTTATTATTTTTTATTATTTTATTATTTTTAGGCTAGATAATGGCTTTACTGGATCTGATACTGGTGTAGTGCGATTGGGATAAATTGACTTTCCTACCCAAATGAATTATATTTTTTGTTCTGTCAATTACTAACTTATTGGGTATTGATGTTCATCCTTCCTCTTGAAGAATGCTTTCCTTCAGCAGTTCTGGATAAAACGAACTTTGTTTTCCTAATGTTGGACTGATGACAGGACAACCTATCTGCTATTGATATCCTTTCAGCATGCAATCTTGTGAACTATTTTGGGAAAATGGTGCTTGGGGGGTCTGGTGTTGGTCAGATCACTCTCTACCCTATTCTTATTAAGAAGGCACGTGAAAATTTAATTGTTGTCTATATTAGTCTATTTGTTTCAGTCATTTAATACTCCTTGTCAATTGTAGGGTTCAACAGCTGTAGCTCTTTATGGGCTTGGGAATATTAGAGATGAGCGGCTCAATAGAATGTTTCAGGTACTTTCTGACAAATTCTCTTCAAATTTCACTAACCTCGAAGGCATTTACATACTTACAGGTGTTTTTATAATTGTTGTAAATTTTTCAGACACCACACGCTGTACAATGGATGCGGCCTGAAGATCAAGAAGGGTCTCAAGTGTCAGATTGGTTCAATATCCTGGTACTTCATCAGAACAGGTTGTGTGTATGTGTGTGTCTGCGCGTGCACCCAAACACATTTTTCACAGTATTACATTATGTGAACAAAATATCTTGTATGGAATGGTGCCTAACTTAGCAATTGGGCTTTTACACAAAGACTTTAGATTGATGTGATTTCCTATGCTTCCTTCTAATATGTTTGCAGAGTAAAGGCAAATCCTAAAAATGCAATCAATGAGCATTTTCTCCCCCGCTTCATGGACTTCATAGTGTGGGGGCATGAACATGAATGCCTTGTTGATCCTCAGGTCCCTTTAATATTTACAATTTGTTCACATATATTTAGTGTCTTTTACGTTCTATATCTCTTATTTGGTTCTTCCATTTTTTTAGCCATCTCACTGACTTGAAGGCAGATTTTGATTTTGGCAGGAAGTTCCAGGGATGGGATTTCACATTACGCAACCTGGTTCTTCAGTCGCAACATCACTGATAGATGGAGAATCAAAACCAAAGCATGTACTCCTCTTAGAGATAAAGGTTATTGATTGGGAAACCTTGAATATATAAGAACCGATTCTCACTTTTTTCGGTTGTAAATCTCACATTATTGATATGGTGAGGATGCATTATACATAGGAAAATCAATATCGCCCAACCAAGATTCCTTTGAAGTCAGTGAGGCCTTTTGAATATGCAGAGGTTTGTTAATGCCATCTTGTTGATTGTTTTTGAAAATTTTCATGAAGTTTAGTTAGTTATTAATTTTTATGATGCAGATTGTACTGAAGGATGAATCTGACATTGATCCTAACGATCAAAACTCAATTCTTGAACATTTGGACAAAGTGGCAAGTCTTGTTCTCACTTTGGAAACAGCTCACATTCTCCATCTAGTTTATTATTAATAGTGCTGCGCTTAATATTTATTTTTTAATCTCGATGTACATGTAATAATTTGAAACTGTTTTAGGTCAGAAGTTTGATAGAAAAATCTAGCAAAAAAGCTGACAGCAGATCAGAGCTAAAGCTTCCGTTAGTCCGAATAAAGGTAACTCATGTCCTTGTTTTCAGATGGTGCTATGATGAAGGCGATACTGATTATTGTGTTGGAACACAATACATGTCGCAGCAGCTCCCTCATCCCATGTTTCGCCTTTGAGCCGTTACGTATCAAGCTTTATGGAGACTATCTATTCCCACTAAATCCTTCACAAACTAGTGTTTTTTTTACCAAGTGTATTGGCATATTTCTGGCTCACATCTTTTAAGTTTGGGACACTGAACTTGAACTGAAATGTTCTTTTCTACCGACACATCTTTTATCCTCCTTGTACATTATAGCCAATTAGTTTTCTTCATCATCTCCCTTTATCTCTGCATATTCGCAGCCTCAGGAACACTTAACTCATCTAACATCAACCTCATTTAGGTTGATTATACATTCTCAACATTCCTTAGCGTCAAGTGTAGGTAGTCTTATATTCATGTAGTGTTTTACCCTTATGTGGTCTGTTCTTAATACATTACCTTTAACTATCCATTTTTTTTTGGTGTGTGTTTGAATGGAAGTACAGCACGTTGAACTATATTGAACTTCTACTCTATAGTAAAGGTGTCGTTTGCTTTTCTGATGACTTGAACGTTAACTTCTCTGGTTGAACTTTGCAGGTAGACTACTCTGGATTTATGACTATAAATCCTCAAAGATTTGGACAGAAGTATGTGGGGAAGGTACCTTCAATTCACCACTGATCTTTGATAATGAAATGCTGATTTTTGCAAGTGCAACATTATATTTAATAAGTATTTTAATTTTTAGGTTGCTAATCCTCAAGACATTTTAATATTCACAAAGGCTTCAAGAAAAGGTCGGACTGAAGGTAATTTACAATGTCTATTGAAAGCTAGAAATCTACACCACCTTTTACTATTTGGTTTCGTGTAAGTTGGATTACTTTTTCTTTTCTTTTGTAGATCTAGAGTCATAATTTCAGTGAGTTATAATAACTAAGTTTGAATTTTTACTTATATCCTTAACCTCTACTCTGTCCAATTTACAAAAGCTGGACATCATGAGGTTTTTATCCAACCAGCAAGTTTAATAGGGCTTCTAGTTATAGCCAGAGTCTTAAAATATAAAGGTTTCATTTAAGTTTCACTGAATAATGCTGCCCTAGGTTATAGAAGTTTTGCCGGGACATTTTTAACCCTGTATACCTTCTCCTTACTAAATGGCAATGTCCTCACTCCGTACCTGTGGATTGACCTTAAAGCTGTAAGACCAGTTGATAAACTCTGTTTAAAAGGACGCAAATTGCATTTCCTTATATGATTCCAGAAACTTTTTAGTTTACATTTTGAGAATCTGACCTTTCCACACACACACCCTCACCCTTGTCTGAAAGTTTAAAGTTACTTGTGTGGAGGCACCCTTTTGTAGCAAGATTCCACTCACATGCATATTAGAATTTAGTAAACCCAATATCATGCTTTCTGGTGTCATCTTAATGTTTAGCAGTTTAAAGCTTGATGCTCAGGTAAAAAATCCCTTCTGCTTAAAATGAACAAAACGTTTGGATTAAGCTTGAAGGATAATTTTGATCTGAAACAGAAAAGAAAAAAAATGGAAAAACTTTACATGATAATGACTGGCGACAGTCGTTGTTGGCCATTGAGGAATACAATTCATGATTTTTTATGGTCAGTGGCCACTGAGATATTTTTTTACCAAATGATAATATATGTACAATGGCCACCCCGGATGTGTGGAGGAAGGGCTCTATACAATGGGAGGAATACTAAACACCATTTCCTTGTCCTTCGGCCTCTTTTGCAAGGATGCTTTTCAATTGAAGTAGTGAACTTAGATAATGTCAATGTTAAATTTTGCTGCCACATGAGTTGATTGTTTAATTTCTATTTGGAATGTTATGGTAACTCTGGTGTTGTTGTTTGTAGCTAAAATTGATGATTCTGAAAGGCTTCGTCCTGAAGAACTGAATCAGCAAAACATTGAGGCTCTAGTCGCTGAAAATAATCTGGTACTCAGTCATTAAGTTCCTGATTCCAATATCATAGAGAATTTTCATAGCACAGCTTGCTTTAGTTAGTTCGTATATTTCCATTGGAAAATGGATTGTGATACCATAAGTTATGTGTTTGTTAGATATTTAGGAACCTTTATTATGTCTTTTGCAGTTATAGTTTTCAATTACATAGTAATACAAGGTACTTTTAGAAAGTACACATTGGAGTTCATATGATTCCCACTAACAGAATGAAAGAAATTGCACAGTTCTATTTGGTAGTCATAATAATGTGATATGGGAGAGTAACTACGTTTAGTTTCGGTCGTAGAAGTCCAAAAAATGTGCTGCCACTAAATTTAAGTTTGGAACGCTTGTCTTTATTTCACTCTCTTACTTCAAGGCTCAAGCATTGTAATTCAAGTAGTTATCAATGAAAAATGGAGAGAATCATCCCACTTTAGATCTGAATTTATTCCTTATTAAGACTTCTTGCTTGGAGGTTCAATTAAATCACATGGGCATAGCAAATTAGATACTGAAAATAACACGGGTGCTTATAGAATCATAAGCTTGACAAGTTTTGTTATTTTATTCCTTATCGCCTCATGCCAATTTCTAATCTTGCAGAAAATGGAGGTCCTTCCGGTCAATGATTTGGATGTTGCATTACATAATTTTGTTAACAAGGATGACAAAATGGCTTTTTATTCTTGTGTGCGATACAATCTTGAAGAAACGCGTGTAAGTATTTTTATTGTGTGTGTGAGAAAGAATATTGCAGAGCAAAATTGCTAAGAATTTATTTGATTTATCTGACTTCTGCAGAACAAAATTGCCAAAGATTCAGATGCTCTGAAATTTGAAGAGGAAGATTTGATTCTTAAAGTTGGAGAGTGCTTAGAGGCAAGTAGTTCACATTTGTATTTACATTCTTGATATTTGTTTGGAGGTTAAGATGTGTATTTATAGTCAAATTTTTGCAAAGGTGAATGTCTTACGTATCTGGGGAAGTAGTATGTTGTAATTGGGGTCTGATGGAGCAGTGGTGTACCTAGCATTCATCCATGACTTAAAATATTCTTGGGATTTAGTTTAGCAAAGTTGCAGCTTAATTTTATTATACTAAGTTCTGGGATTGTATGTCTCATATCAGAGAAAAAGCGTGCCAAACACTCGGGCTTTTGCAATTTTCATAAAATAAGGCATTTCAGAAGTGCTCAAGTAGTTGGGATCTAGGTTATATGCAGATGTACTCTCTCTCTCTCTCTCTCTCTCTCTCTCTCTCTCTCTCTCTCTCTTCATCATCTTCTTCTGCCTAGGTTTCCCATGGGCACTAACGGGCATTTAGGGAGGATTTTTTGTCTAGATGTCTCGACAGTGCAAGGTTTATTTGATCTCTGATAGATTACTAAATATATTATTTCAGGAGCGTATTAAGGAAAGGTCTCTTCGCTCTAAGGACAACCCACAGTTCACATCCAGTTCACAAGCCTTGGAGGTAAACCTAATCCTAGTTGCTTGCTTGACAGTTGACACAAGTTTCATTAGTTAGCATGTTTGGTAATTAGTATGTTCTAACTTCTAACCATCGTCTTAAATTATCCCGTTTTGAACCACTGTCTCTGTTCTAAGCTTATATTCTGAACTGTACAGGATATCAGTAGTAAAAGTACTGCAGGAGTTGGAAGTGCTGTTTCCTTCAGTGACGATGAAGACACAACACAGTTATCTGGCTCTAAGACTGCCACCAGAGGCCGGAAAAAGTCTACAACAGTTTCTAGGTCATCTCAAGGTGCTTTGGCACAGGATAAAAGTAAAACTTCTGCAAGGGGAAGAGGTAGAGGTAGAGGTAGAGGCTCTAGCAACTTGAAGCAGACAACTCTTGATGCCACTCTAGGATTCCGCCAATCTCAAAGGTTACTCCATAATCATTCATATTAAATATATGCAGTTTTTTTTCCTGCATCTAATCAATAATCATTATTTCATTATGAAGTTGAGCAATTGTCGGTTCTATTGACGAGTCTCAGGTAGTTTTCTTACTACAGGTCTGCATCTGTTGCTGCATCAGCTGCAGTCCGAAATCTCGCCGATGAGGAGGATAATGTTGAATCTCCTTCAAGTGAAGAAGCTGAAATTAACGAGGTTGATGATAGTTCGGTATGGACCGCCTTTCTCTATCCTTTATATTGGCATTAAGTCAGCATTGGCTCTCTGTTTTTCTTTTCTTTTCTTTTTAAACTGTCTTTGTAGCTTTCAAATGCTAAGTATGGTATGATTGAATGGCAGGAGGTATGCATAAGAATTCCATTTTTCTATTTAAACCTTGAGTTCTCTATATGACTTTGATTTTTCTTTTGATCTGGTGACAAATGTATTTATATTGAACACATATCATCATATAGTTGTTACATGTTTATTTATTTTGCCTATTTTCATTGTGGCTGTGGCACAAACTTGTCGTTGTATTTGATCAAATTTATTTCCACTCTTAAAGGAAGAGGATGGAAATCTTCAAAGTGCAGGACGCAAAAGAGCTGCTCCTAGGGGTAGAGGTAGAGGCTCTTCGTCATCTTCTAAACGAGGAAGGAAGTCAGATAATTCTTCAGTTCATAAAATGTTTATGAACAAAGATGATGATGACGATGACGATGATGACATCGCAAAGAAATTAAACAAGCCTCAACCTCGGGTTAGTGTTCTTTTTCTATTGTATTCATATTTAAGTGGCCTTTTTCTGTCGAAGGAAAATTATGATAGAGCATGTATTCCTACTCATGTTTCTTGAGACGAGATATCATCCATATATCTGAACAAGATAACAGATTTATCTGTTGTCTTTTTCACCTTCGAATTGGCTTGTGACCATGTAACAACAATATTATAGAGAATTATTCTTATTTTTATATCTGCAAACCCAAGTTCAGATGTCGAAATTAGGATGGTTGCAAGATTTGAGGGACATCCTATTTAGAGTGCCGGTCAACTCATAAATTTTGAGATTCCATTTGTTATTACATTCTAAGTTTAGAACTAGAAGACATCTACTTTTATGTGATCTTGTAATTGGATCTGACTACTTCTATCTTTCTTTGTAGGTTACAAGGAATTATGGTGCTTTAAGAAGATAAGTATGATTAAGATTAGCTTAACGGCTTCCCATACTTCGATTTTTGGCGAGACACTTGTATTCTATCAGTAAGATGGTCACATATCTATCAGTAAGATGGTCACACCTTATTGTACGATTCATAGAACCATTGCTTCTGGTGCAAAACGTTGTCAACGAATCATGTAATGATCGGTCTATGTATTTGCAGAAATAGAGAACCAAAAAATATGAGTAATTACCAATGAGAAATGGTGCTTGAATCAGTTTAAGAGTGGTGAGAATTTGAAACTTGTAACTTTTTTGAAGTGTCAGAAACCGAATTTTCTTGTAGAAAAGTCTGAATTTTGGGGGAGGCATGACCAATCTTTGGATTACCGTTAAAGGGAATAATACATTGGCCTTTAAAAAGGGTGTCCACCACAATGGTTGCAAATCCAGGATAGTTTTTCCTTTTTCGACTGAATCAACATAGATTTAAACTCATACACGTGAACCTACGTGACTCATTTTAAACATTTAAAATCACTATTATTTGGATTTTTTTATCAGCAAACAATATTTTTTTCATAATCCGAAAGACGAACGAAGTACAAAGTCTCAAAGGTTAGAAATTATTACAATTTTTCGTTGAAGCCAACTAATATTGGTACTCTTGTGCAAAGATTATTTCTCCAAATTACCAAGATTATCGGGCTTTCTCAAGATTCGAACAATTGATTTCTCGAAGTCTTTCATCCTTTGTAGTTTGTCTTTCAAATTTTAGATTTCTTCTTTCAAGTCTCGGGTCTCCGAAACCATTAGGGCACATGTCGGCTTGTCAGTGACTGAAATTTTGTGCATCATCACAAAGTAAAAGCTTGTGTTCCTATTTGGAACTTTGATCGAAGTTCACTGTCCAAAAAAATGGCTTTGTAGTTTTTAAGTCTTAACCAGCTTAAAAATGAAGACAAAGGGCGGTACTTCTTTTTCTATTCTTCATCTTTCCTGACACAAAAGGGTACAAAAATAAGCCAAATAGACATGGCTATTGAAATGAAAAAGCTAATCACATACATTATCTTTTTCCTTTGGGAATTCACTGGGTCAGAGAAATCACAAGAACCAAAATTTACCACCAATTTTCCCCAAGGGAGTTTAGTCAGGTTGGTTTTAAGCTATATATACACTACACCCACCGTATCTGCTCGCACTGTTCTCTCATCGAAAGTGAGGCCTCTTCACAGCATTCGCCGCCTTTTTTACATTTTGATCATTGATTTTTCCCTGCTCAAAAGTTCAAAAAAAAAAAACGAGAGCTTTAGTGAGGATGTCATAAGCAAATAGTACCAAAAAACAATTTAAAAAATTCAATGTAGACTAATACACATGATAACGACAGAAAGCCTAGCAAAGCGAAAAAGGAAGGTGAGAATGCTAAAATCAGAAGTAACTTCAAACCAGAAGTTCAATTCGAAACACCATCACATGCCCCCTAGGGGGTGGCGCAATGGTCAAGACACACATCTCCACATGGGAGGTCGTGGGTTCAAATCCCATTGCGTCGGGTGGGGTGGGATTTTTGGTTAAAAGGGGAGAGCTACCCTCTGTTGTGTAGCTCAACTTTAAAAAAAAAAAAACACCATCACATGCCTTGCGTAGCTCACAATAAACAATAAGAATGCTAATATCTGCCTATAAAAAAAATGCTAAAATCTGTGTAGAAGATTCACTTAGTGTGTGTATTATACTAACCCCTCTCTCTCTCATCAAAGGATCGTTACTGAGATATTTATGTAAGAACAAATGAAGAAGTGTTTGTAATTCCCAGCAAATTAAAAAAAGTGTCTTCACATTTTATTCAATTATGCTTCGATTGGTCGCCAAGAAGTTGAAGAAGAGAGAAGGAACTTCAAATCTTACCCTGCTTGGTCCAACCGCATCATGTTATAAAGACTATTTATTGTTATTGTTTAGAAGTACTGAAGTACATGTGAGGTAAAAATAAAGTGAACAAAAAACAATTAGGCTGAAGAATATATTTGCACTACTAACTCCTGGATTTCCTAAATTCTACAAACACAGTGTACATGTGAGGTAAAAAATGAAAATTACATAAACAGTTAGACTGAGGAATACAGTTGGACTATTCGACTTTCTAAACGTTAATATTCAGTCCGGCATTTTTGACTTCTTGGTCAGATATGAAGTTGAACAAGAAAAAGAATTTGAATACTCTGCATATTAGATTAGCTCATTAAATTTTCTTTCAATTTATTATTGATCGTAAAATTTTCTTTGATTTCACTAATATATACTAGAAGGATCCTTCGACGTGCAAATGCTGAAGATTTTCACAAAGTAAAGATGAATATTATGATACTCAAAATAATCAGTCACTGAAAGATTTGTACCTTTACACGAAAGAGTCCTGTTTGGTCCTCCTTTTGTAGCGCATTCTGTTTTATCCCTTTCTGAACCCACAACATGCCTCGAGCACCAATCTCTCTGACATTGGTGCTCTGATTCACAACCGTCTTTCCTCTTGCATTCTCTTTCCCAGCAGCTGGCAATTTGTTGGGCCCACTCACTCCTACCTTCAACTTTGCATCACCTTTGCTCGCAGCAGTAAATGAGTCCTTTCCATTTACTGGAGGTGGCAAAGATTTTGAATGTGATTTCTGATACAGAGCCTGCAGGATTTAGTACAACTCATATTCTTAATCTCTCATGCTTACAGTGTTCTCATAATTACTAAGACCTACCAATCAGTTAACGAAAAACACTGTATAGTTCAAAATTAGCTGTTAGAAAAAGTTGTCATGAACGTAATGTTCTACACATAATTTCCAGTACTAAGACTGCTCATAAAAAATAATCTACGTGCATTTCATCAAAATATTATATTGTCTATGTTCTTTAAAGTTCTCCTACGAGAGTGTCTCAGAAATGTAAAGATTTTCACCTTTGACTTTGCAGCTTCCTGGTAGATTGGCTTCATCTTATCAACCCTTCTCGATTTGTCAACTTGAAAAGTAGTTGCCTTGGGTGCATTAGAAACTTTGGCTTTGTTCTTAACTGTGTGAGCCTTCTTCACTACATTTTTGCTGTCCGGGGTTATTTCTTTGACCATTATAGATGAAGCCTTTAAATTCTTGACGTCCTGACTTGGATTGCAAGATGAATCCACACTAGACTTGCCAGACAAAGATTTACGGACATTTGATTCCCTTTTATCTTTATTAACTTCCACTCTTGATGGTTGTCTCGTAGCGCAGCTTTTCCTTAGAGTAATCTTCATAACTTCCAAAAGCCTACTATTGTTATTAATCTCCAATCTTGATACTTCGGGGAAGTTTTGCTGTTGTTCCTGATTATTAACCGATGTGACAGTGCTACTAGAGCTCCCAACTGCCTCATCCACCTTAGAGTTCAAACTACTTGCTGAATTGCTGGAAGATGGTATAGGGTTTGAATAATTTGCTTTTGATTTTTCATCTGAACGACTTTCATGAATCAATCTTGTATCTGAAGTTCTTTTCAACTTTGAAAAGCTTGATTTGGGTTTTCTTTCCTCTCGTGACGATTTCTCCCTTGGAGCCTTAACTTGGCGCTCCTTATTTGAGAACAACTTGCAACCATTTTCTCTCCATTTCTGGCTCTTGAACTCATTCCCTCTCGATCTTGAGACTGAGTTAGAATTTTTCGGTGAAGGTGGCCCCGGTAAGCTATAGTCTACAACTGTTTCACCGTCTCCAGAAAGAGATAATGCAGATTTTAACTCGCTGGAAGGACATTGGTGGACCCTAAGGTTTAAAAGAATTTTGTTATCTATCTACTACATAACAGAACTTCATACCGTCATTGCAAAACTAAGTGACAAAATAAGATGCTTACGGGTGGCTTGTCCGGAACCATTCGTCATTGCTGCAAATGCAAAGCACCAAAAGGAAATTTAATAAGGGACATACTGGTTATAAATTAAATGAAAGAAGAAAACATCAAATTCTGATAATGACTCATAGCCAGTTATCTAGAGACTCACACATCTTGATTGTTTATCTTGGCTTCTAAGTTCAGATCAACCCACATTGGTGCTTCAATTTCTTCCTGTGTAACAGAGAGTCAAAGCCAAAGCAATAATGAGTGAGTAAGGAACCAAAAAGTAATATCTAAATCGAAGAATGAAAATTGAGGAACTCAAATCATAATCTAATGACTCTTAAGTTATCACCACCCAGTGCCCAATAAGACTATGAAAAGGAACTTCACCGAATTACATTTTCTTATTCTTACGCTGGTTTTCTCATGTCTAACACACAAATGACGAAAAATCTAATACCTGAGACCTCAAGTCCATTTTCTTCTCAACATTACCTCAACAACCAACAATTGACAAATCATTCGTGCTTTTGCACATAGGCTATTTGAACGTCTCAAATCCATGACCTCAAGGACACAAATCAGCAATCTTAATCTTAGGCCAACACAACAGCCCAATACATACAAATTTTACATACAAAAGAAACATAGAAATATAAAGACCACAAGTAATTAAAACCCTGAACAAATTATAAACACAAGAACATTATAACATTTCATACGGAACCCAATATCAATAAACAGCACATAATACAGATGAAGAAACGCAATCAAACAAGCATTCCAAACACAATAGAACCCTAAGACAGCAAAAACCCATATAATAAAAACACAAAATAAACGCAACCCTAGAGCTACAATTTTCGAAAACGCAATAAAGAAACCAAATTGAAGATTCAAGACCCACTACCAATCTTCAATGGAAATGAAAATTACCAGGAAAGCCCAGTGATCATCTCCCTTGTTGAGGGCCATTTCTCCACCTCTGACCTTCGTATTGATGATTTTGATTCGAAAAATCTCCGAATTTTGTTTATTGCTCAAGCTTTGAGACAGGGCTTGGGAGGCTCCAATCCTCCATTTTCATCTGATGGAGTTATGGGTTCTCTCTCTCACAGAAACGCAGGACATTGTCAAGTTTGGAGGTCTTTTACGACGCCGTTTCGGGTGGTTGCTAATTAGGTCCGGTTGCTTTGCTGGTGGTGAGACTAATAACCGCTTGATTTGCTGGACCCGGTAATTTTAACGGCTCTGATTTCTTACGACAACGTGGGTGGGGAATTTAGATCAAGTTATATTGATGTGTGATGTGTGGCCGTGCGACTCCAGATTATTTGACCGTTGGGAGATTTCAAATCTAGTGGGAAATGGGAATATGATAATGTCACCTCACGGTCATTCATGAAAGTGAAGGACAAGTTAATATTTCACGCTTGTAACTTGGAAGGGATTTTCTTGTTAATTGTTTTCCTTCTCATTTATTGTTGGACAACAAAAGTGAAGTGAGATTATACATTTATACATGTGATCCAGAGTAAACAAAACACTTATACATTTATACATGTAGAGGGTTGGATTTGAGCTTTCACATTTATAATATTTTCGCATTGAGATTTTACTTGAACTTGTATGATAATGAATTGCACGGTTGCACATCACAAAAGTAATGCATCGTTAAACAAAATTCAAGGGACTCATGTATTTCAGATCAAGTGTGATAGTAAAAATTTATGTCAGTATAAAAATAAGGGTATGTGAATTACAGAGATAACTTTAGAGTTCAAAGTATGTTAATTTTTTTATATTAATATCTTATAACTTGAGGGATTATTTATACTCACGAATTCAAGATGTGTGGAGCGATATATTGCGTTGTAATTAGTTGTAGAGAATTGCAAGTGAGATTTGATGATATCACGCGTCTGTCTTGTTGATGCCATGAGCTCAAATGATGATTATATTTGCTAGATAACGATGTCGTAGTATGTGAAAATGATGTCACGATGATGTGACGTTGAGGCCCACTAATGATGTGCCAATGAATACATTGTCATAACACACGTATAATGTTACAATTTTAGTATACTCGAGGCGTTAGGACCTTTAAAGGTCACTTGAATAACATGTTTAATAAGTGATCTCAAGGCGTACCATGTTCAAAGCCTTCAAGTGTACTAGAGGGCTTGAACGTCCCGACGGCTTGGGAATCCAGGTGATCCGGCACCTCGAGATTGAGTCGTAATAGGTGCACCCTCAAGGTCTTGGAGGTGTGCTTTCGGATCTTTAGCTAGCCCAATCGAGGGTCAGGTAGTAGTTGTTGACTTGTTTTCCATTCTTTAACCAAAAAAATAGAGACAACTTAAATTTGCTTGAGATTAAACAAACTCGTCATCTTCTTAAGCATGAACAACAATTTAATTATGAAATATATATATGTAAAAAAGGTTGCGCATCCAGGGAATCGAACCCTGGTCAGTACCGTGGGAGGGTACTATGATACCACTACACCAGATGCGCTTCTTGCTTTGATGTGTTCAATTCAGTTTTATATACTGACATAACCAGCAGTGTATATAAGTGGAGATTATACAAGTGGATAGAAGGATATGATGTGGAGATGCATCAAATCCTTTAAAGCCATGTGATTGGCCAACACAAACCTCAGTATCACACAACCTCCTCCTCCTCTCAACCTCAACCACTCATTTTGCTCCTCTACTTTTCCATATATATTCACTCCTTCACCACCTCTTTTTCTACACAATTCTTCAATCTCCACTTAACTCACACTTTTTGAAACACAAAGTAAAAACAAGGCAAAGAGCTAGGAAGCTTGGAGGTGGTGATGGCAATGGCAAGCTCAAGCCTTCTCACAACCCCATTTTTGGGCCAAAACAGAGTCAATGCCAATCCTCTCAGGGATGTTGTCTGCATGGGAACTCCCAAATACACCATGGTTGGTTTTTGTTTTTGTTTTGGTTTCTACCAACTTTCACTTCTCGATCTTATAATTATACATTAGTAGATCCATATAGTAACTGTGTTTTATTATGTGTATGTTTAGTCAGGAAATAACCTGTGGTATGGACCAGACAGAGTGAAGTACTTGGGACCCTTCTCAGCTCAGACTCCGTCATACCTCACCGGAGAATTCCCCGGCGACTATGGTTGGGACACCGCCGGTCTGTCTGCTGACCCTGAGGCTTTTGCCAAGAACAGGGCTCTTGAGGTAGTTACAGCTCATTTAATTAGTCCCAGAAAACAGTTTTCATTTTCTATTGTTGGGTGCAGCTAAACAAGTTATTCAGTTTTTTAAAGAATTCTTTTATGAAAAACTAGAGAAATAGTCCGCTCGTATGCCCTTCAAGTGGTTCGGGTGGTTTAGACTAAAGGGGAGAACAACAATACATTCGGTCTTATCATGAGTGTATTCTAGCTTCGTCGTCTCAAATTATTAGTATAAAACTTATGTTTGTTGGATGTCTACGAACAAATTCGCTCATACTCTCGCAAGGGTTTTTAGTTCGATATCAGGCTTATTTGGTTGGATCGATCTTCAAACTCCAGCTCTTTTTCGCATTTGTTATTCACGGATTAATTTTATCTGTTGAGCTACACATCAGGAATAACTCTTCTTTTTAACCCAAAATTAATCTCACCTGACTTGACGATAATTAAACCCACACGATCAGTCACCATAGATGTGTGTCTTGACCATTGAGTCATTTCCCAACGGGGATTATTAAAATTCTCTATTTTGCACCTCTTATTAGAATGACAATTGGCTTGACTCATAGCTAATAATTTGAAATTTCAGGTGATCCATGGAAGATGGGCAATGCTTGGAGCCCTAGGGTGCATCACCCCAGAAGTCCTAGAGAAATGGGTGAAAGTGGACTTCAAGGAGCCAGTTTGGTTCAAAGCTGGAGCTCAAATCTTCTCTGAAGGTGGCCTTGACTACTTGGGCAACCCCAACCTTGTCCATGCCCAGAGCATTCTTGCTGTTCTAGGTTTCCAGGTCCTCCTCATGGGACTTGTTGAAGGTTTCAGAATCAATGGCCTCGATGGCGTCGGAGAAGGCAATGACCTCTACCCTGGCGGCCAATACTTCGACCCTCTAGGCCTCGCGGACGATCCCACCACCTTCGCTGAGCTCAAGGTCAAGGAAATCAAGAACGGGCGATTAGCCATGTTCTCCATGTTCGGGTTCTTTGTTCAAGCCATTGTCACCGGAAAGGGTCCCCTGGAGAACCTCTTGGACCACCTTGACAACCCGGTGGCCAACAATGCCTGGGTCTACGCCACCAAGTTCGTTCCTGGATCGTAAATGACATCTTTGTAGAGCTTGTGAACCTGTAATATTTGTATCAATCTTGATCTTATCTGTGAAAACAAAAATTGACAAGAAATTGGTGCAACATTTTCATTATCCAACAAATTCTGGTCATGCCAACCCGGCCAAGAAAATGCAACGTAAACAATATTTTTCTTTGCCATACAATAAGTTTCGGTACATCAATGACAACATAATATAGACATGTAACTGGCTCATCTATTCGACGAAGGGCTCTGGAAAAAAAAGACGTATTCTGTATGCACAAGATCATCAATCTTTCAACTAAGCAATAAAAAAATCGGTTCATATACAAATGCAATTATGAATCTGAACTCTACCATCACACTATAGACACTCATAATGTTGTCATACATATATGAACTGCTCCAAGGCAAAGTTGGACAACATTTTTTTTCTCAGATTCTATACGAGCCACCTTCATCGTTGTCTTTACTTCAGTAAAGATCATTGATCTGAACCTAGAAAACTACACTATGTTGCTGCTCTTATCTTCCCCCACCATTTGCGGCGCTTTTCAGTTTCTGAATGCCCGCGTTTGTGTAGCCTCACCTTTGTTTCTCTTAACCGAGCTTTGAAGTCTTTCTTCCATGACTCAAACCTGATTTTCAGTTGCTTGAGCTCCTCGAAGGGATGTGACATATGTGAAGGAGAATTTGCCAGTGGTTTGACCTCGTATATAGATTTGGCGTCATTATCAAAAGTTTGCTTCTGCCGCTCAAACTCCTTTGCCAGGTTGTTGATGGATAGTGCACTGCCATTAGTTTCTCGTGCTGGTCCAACATTAGTAGAATGTCTTACATACGTGTTTACATCAGGGGTCCGAGATCCCGTGGATGTGATATCCAAGGAATCACAACTGTGAGAATCGTCATGTTTTCCAGGTGGTGATGCATCGTCGGCAGCAAGACTTTTCTTTGCTGCGGCAAGGCTCATCTGCATCAAAATCACATTTAGAACTCTTGGGCAAATAAAGTCGGATAAAGTTCTTATAATGCATTAAAAGGTAAAATTAGTATTCATATTATTTTTTACGGTGAGCTTTGACGCAATGGTAAAGTTGCTGTCTTGTGACTTTGAGGTCACGGGTTTGCAAAAGCAAGGGTAAAATGCGTACATAAATGACCTTCCTCATACCCCACAACGTTGGGAGCCTATTGCGCTAGGCCACCCTTTTTAGTTATATTGATTTTTTATCTTTTGGGTTCAAAATGTTTGATGTTACACGGAGATAAGTTATAGGAGCATATGCAAACTCACCTGCAAAGACGACATCTGTTTCTGCCACATCTCTTCCATTGATTTCATCTTTTCCTCATAATCTGACCATCTCTTCTCATACATGTGTACTTGCTCCTGTAGTGCAGCATTTTCCTCTTCCTTTTGTCCCAAAGCTGCTTCTGCCTTCACAACACGCCTCCGAAGTTCTTCCACAAGCGCATGCACCTGCTCTATTGGTATATTCTGCCCAGACAACACGATATTATCATTTTTTGTCCTCAAGAAATTATTCATGTTCAAGACAAAAGGAGAGAAAGAAGACCCATATACTTCTATTTTTATTTACCAACAGTTTACTTTCTACGATTATTCAGAGCAGTTGTTATAGCATCGGTCATTTCAACCAAGGGCTCAAATAAATACACAGAGGACTAAAACTATACTAAAGAACCGATTAGAACACTGCAAAGATACCTTAGTTTCTGAAGTTTTCCACTCTGGCTGAACAGATTTTGCATTCTCAACATGTGGTTTCTTCATACTGTGCATGGAATTATATTGTTTTCGAACCAACCAACCACGAATAACTGCAAGGGAGTAAAAGATGAGGGATAAGACAAATATATGCACACACACACACACACTCACATATATATATATATATATGTTAAGCAACCACTATTTTTAAACTGAATAGAAGAATATTACCAGATTGCAAATATATGATTGCCCCCCTCTGCTCATCAACAGTTTTAAGAGAACTAGATGAATATGTCTTTACCAATGTATCATATTCCTTTCTAGCTTTTTCGCCACGTACAACTGCAATGTAAAATCCCAATCAAATAATTAATTCGAAAAACTCCTCAAATCCAAGTCATGATTGAAACAAAATCAAGTACTGCTTGTAACCACTTAAATTTAAAAAATGAATAACAGTAACATTATAAAAAATCTAAAAGAGAGGCCAACAAAAATAACAAAATCATAGAATCAGCAAAGGAACTCTATCAGGAAAAACAACTGAAGTTGAAATACGACTGGCATTACATGATTGCAGTGCAGTAACTCCTTTTTTGAGTTCGTGGAGACTACTTTGAGCTTGACGACGACGGAAGCACCTTTGAACCCCCACTACACCTTGCACAATTCGTTTCCTCTTGTTCTCCAACTCAGCAAGCTAAAAACCAACATGGCAAAACAACACCAGAGAGACTATTATGAGATAATTACATTCTGAAAAAACATGAGAAGAGAAAGCTGTTCAATTCAGTTGCTAAACTCACCTGCCCTGTTCGAAGATACAATTTCGTATAGCCAATTTGATACATTTCAGGGAACACATTAAATTGTTGTAGGACAGCAACTGATATGCTTAGCGGATCCTGGGAAACATTGACATCGGAAAGTAGGACACCATACCTAATATACAAGCAGGCAAACAAGAAAAAATTACTTCGCAATTTAGAACAAGCACACAAAACAATTCATGAAAGGTTTCAGCATCTACCTTCCAGCGAACTCCTGATGAGTCATTCGAGTAGGATAGCCAGATCTTGAGATCCTAACCACCTCTAGAACTCCACAACACCTAAGTTGTTGTAAGACAAGGTCCTCTTGAAATAACCCAGGAAGCTGCTTATCATTAGGTTTTATGCAACGAATGAAGTGAGGTGTGGTTCTTTCCAACTGCTGCATTAGTTTGAAAAGTTGACTCTGCAAGAATTAAGAAAAATAAATTTAGAAGAAAAGTAAAAACTTAAGAATTTAGTAAATAAGATCCACAATAACTGAAGCACATTTTATTATCATCCTTTCACTGACAAACTGTTGTATGTTTGATCACTAAAGCAAACATTAGTTCATCATACTGAAGGAGATTCTGAAAAATTTTAGCTAAACACAGATTGTACAACTTGTGTTCGCTGATGGGTGTAAGATAAGAATTTGATTATATAACTCCATCAATCACATTCACACTAGCAATACAAGATATTGAGCAGAAGTTTGATTATTGCATTGCCTATTCAGGTTTTGTAGCCTGAGCTTTTCTTATTCGTATTCTAGAGCTAGCTATTGATTTATAATACATAAAGGCACAAGAGGATTTACCTTGAACTTTGTCACAACACTTTGCTTCTGAGAGTCCAAGGCTCCTTGGTTAAGCGTTTTCGATGCAAACAACTGAGGTAGTTGGCAACTGCATGATGAGAGGAGTTGGATGAGACCAGACTCCAGTGGATCTCTGTTCTTTTCCAAAAATCCATCTGTATCATATATAACCTAATAAAAGTCCAGATGTCAGTGCGACTTCTTGACATGTTTACTTTCATCGTGCTTATAAAGTTATACTGAAATGAACACAGAGCCTCATTACTTCAATAGCAGAACTGAATTCACTAGTAAAATTCTGCTATTGCATATCTCAAAATCCAAGCAATGACTAACCTCTGCTGCAAAATGACGAATGCTAAAAGCCCCATCCCTTTCTCCCTTGAAACAAGGCATGGAATTCAGGTGCTGCTTGAGCTTACCAGCGAGTGTCAAATCATTAGCCTTGGGAAACTTTGATTCTTCATCCAATAAAGATAGTATCCCTATAGGTTTCTGCACAATGAACATCATAACAAAAAAAAAGTGACTACTCGGACCACAGATTTTAGTATTCAGAATTAAGTGACAAAACAAAAGAATAAGAATGGCATCCATCATTAGCACTTAAAAGCAGACCTTAAATATCATAAACAATAATATTGTATTATTTATAGCTTTTAAGACACAAAGGGAGATAAATACATGAAGGTAAAATACCATCCAAATATCAAATTGATAATGAAAGAGAATGTGATGTCAGAAAAATGATACAAGGGATTCAGTACAGCAAAGCAAATGGATAATGAAGACCGGCTATTGAACAATTGAATTACCTTCTCAATAAGATCTAAGCACTCTTGGTTGTCCTCAAACTCAACTTTAGTCCAATCAATTCCATCCAATTCATACTCCTGAAATAAATAAACATGTTGTGGGATTACAAACCATAACAATCAAACCAGTAATAATCATCACAGGAAGTTAAATTAATCCATCGAGGAAGAAATCATACAACTAGTTTGTGCAAAGAAAACAAGAATATCAGGTAATTAAATGTGGTATATGGAACTATTGGCACGGCAAGGAATTTTTGCAGGGTAGTGAACAATTTCCAGTGTCTTTAACTACAGTAATCTCTATGAGTATGTATATAGCATGCTGCCATATGGTTCAATATATAAGGAAAGAATTGAGTTTATAATATATTTTTAGGACTGACCTCCTGCTCAAGTTTAAATAGATGACGGTTGAAGTGCTGCTGCAGTCTCTCATTTGCATAATTGATGCAGAACTGTTCAAAGCTATTTTTCTGAAAGTGCATAGAAGTAATTGTTAACAGAGGTAACATTAAATTACACTAAAAGCTTCAATGGACAGAGATTGCATACCGGAAATGATTCGAACCCATAAATATCAAGAATACTTATGGATCTCCCAGTAAGCTGTTTGCCAACTTCAAGTGACTTGTTAATCTGTACTACAAGCCAGTCGAACAAGCTTGCATAGACGAATTTTGCCAATGCATCTCTGGTGTCAATTGCCTGAACAAGAGTTTGATACTAAGTTTTTATGTAACAATATAAAGACTAACACGTTTTCTATGGATCCCTACATATAAGTTGCTTACTAATTTGCATTCAACAAAATTTTGAGAAGCATACAGACCAAAAAACGGGACACGTGATCCAAGAGTGGGCTTGGCAAATCATGGATCCCAGAAGTTGAAGGGGTGGGCGGGAATGTCTGTGCATGCATGTGTGCAGTAAACAGAGAAAGGGAGATTGAATGAAGACAGAGCTCTTAATTAAGTTTGAGAATACCTGCTGCAATGTCAACATTTTAGCCATACTATCTTTGCCAACTTGAATTCTACGTGTTGATAAAGCTGACATCAGGTCCTGGATGCTGCAACCCATCAATCTGGAAGCACTGGTTACAGCTGCCCAGAAAAAAAATGAGAAAGGTGAGTACTAGTTAAGATGAAATCATAATCATTCAACATCGAGCAAAAATTTAACCCCAGCTCTGGAAAAAAAAAGTGAATAATGAAAACACCGAAATTAGCATAAGTGATTTCATTATATGACCAATCATAGATAGATAGATAGATACAATTAGTATTACAAACTCAAATCCATCAATGAAGCACTCTAAAAACAAGTCACCAATTCACCATAAAAAAGTAAGCACACTAAACTAAGAATAAAGATACTACCTTCATCAGCAACCACCTCCACATGATTTTCATTGTCAATAACTTGGAATGATACATTTCCCAGCCACAATACTGCAGCCAGCATTGCAAATGCTTGCTCTTGATCTTCTTTGCATATTTGAACCGTGTTTAATGCGTCCTGGAGAAATGGGAAAACAAACTAAATGACAGGAAAGAGGGAAGTAAACTCCAAAAAAGAGGTTAGAATTCCATCTATTATGAATTACCATAAGCTTGTGAAATTTCTGAGCGTCATCCACACCATCAATTGTCAAGCAGTTGCTTTGATTAAGATATTTGTACTCATTAGCCATTTTAAGATTCAAAGACTCTGCAATGAAAAAGTATATCCCACATAAGATGGAGAACTTCCATATACCTTGGCTATAAATTAAAAAATTAAAAGAAATAAATAAGAAAGCTCGATCATATCAAAATATAAACGCACTGTGGACAGTATTACATTTTCCAAAAAGAAAATGGCATTTACACAACCTGAAACTAGCTACATTTTAAAGTTCCATATAAAGCTACTACACTAGGAAGACGTATTGATCCAAAGATAAAGCCAAGCAAACTGGTTTTGATTATATACACTCAAAGATACCATTGTTCTGGGCCAATTGCCGTGAAGCAGAAGCTAAGAGATCTGTTACCTCTAACGTGATGGCTTCTTAAACATCAAAACTTCTAAGTCCCAAATATTTTTTTCCAAAACATTAGAAGAGGTTCACAGTCTTAGCTATTTTTGGCGAAACAGTAAGAAAAAATCATAGTAATACTGAAAAAAGTACCTTTAAGGATTGTTGGAGCACCAGCACAAAGTTGATAGAATATATGATATGACCTTTCACCATATGCCAGCTGAACCACTCTTGACTGCGAAAAAGAAATGATAATTGTTTAGAAGTCAAATATATCAAAAATGATTATCCAAGTTAAAGGTAGATGGGACCACAAGTTACCTTTTCTAGAAGAACTATTGACATTTCCCACAGGTGAATTCACAGTTGACCAGTACAAGAAAGTGCAATTCAAGTCAGTTACTGCAACTGAAAAAGATATAAAGAAACTGCAAAACTAATAGCAAATTTCAATATGTATACATGCTTACATGTCTGAATATTTGCACCGCATATTTTCCCCGATGTGCTAAAATGAATTTCAATCAACTTCCCCTACAATAAATCAGAAAATAGTGTAAGTAAAACAGATACCTTCCTTTATGTGGTGTTAACTGATAGGTTTCCGAATGATCTCGTTTGCTATTATTTAGTATACATATCAAAGCATTATTCAAGCTTTAAACTTGATAAATCAAGAAATGCTTTCTGCCAAAGAGGGTAAAAAACTCACAAATCGACTAGAGTTGTCATTCCTCGAAGTTTTTGCATTCCCAAATGCTTCTAGAATACAACTTGTCTGAAGGACTTCATCCTCAATCCCATCACTGCCACCACCAAGAGCAGCTAAGTATTGCATTGCAATTTTTGCTGTCTCGGTTTTCCCAGCTCCACTTTCACCACTGTAACATAAGATTGCGAGGTTAGAAAATTCTTCACAGAAATAAAGTTTCACGAACCAACCAAGGAAAATATCCCACTTCCCAAAATAAAATAAAATAAAAGGGCTTGCTCAATGAAAACACAACTAACCTTATAATGATCGATTGATTAACTTCATCTGCAACATATAAATACACGAATGAATAAATAAATAGCGAAAATGATGGTTTTTACTAATTTTAAGAAAAACAATGATTCCAGTTCACCTCTCATCATCTCATTATAGGAAGTGTCTGCGATAGCATGAACATGAGGGCTGTCAGCAAGTTGCTGTTTATGAGCCATCAGAATATCGTTTCCATAGATGTTAACATCTTTGAAGGGATTGATTGCAATCAACACAGGCCCTGCTTTACTCTACAAAAATGAATAATAAAAAACAGTTAAGGAAAAGTAATGAAGATCAATCTTGAATGCAAGTGCATCCATGATGCTTATATTGTACTCACATAAATCATATCACGAGAATATCTGTACTGAAGATTGTGAAGAACAGATGGTTCATTCAAATAACTAAGTTGTACGAGATCATCCACCCCCTCAAGAATATCTGGGTTTGCGGGGAAAAGCTCGCCTGTAGACACTTTGGCAACCTAGGACAAGAAGGATAATTAGTGCATGTAAGAGCATCCAATTTAAGTACACAACAGTGACTATATAGCTTTCTTGTGTATGGCCAAAGGTTATGAACTCACAGTTCCATTTGAAAGTGAAACATAGGCTTTCTCCTCTGAAGTTGATTGTATTGTTCCTGACTCCCAGTGTCCACCTTCCACCCGACACCAGACATGAAGTTTCTGAAACAAATGCTTCAAGCATAAATAACTCATGTTCCAACGACAATATATAAACATTTACAAAGGAAAGATTTATGGTTCGCACAAAACTAATCCATTCTAGTAGAAAAAGGTAACTATACTATAAAGAATAGCACAACGTTGGTTAAGAACTTAATTAGGATTGTAGGCTGAGAGTATCAAATCACTATAAAGTTTAACTTCAATTACGATTTTCACCTCTGTTTGGTTAGCTCTAAATTTGAAATACCTTCATCGTTTTAGAGGACCAACTCAACTAAAAGGTTAAGCTTATAGTTGAAGACTAAATATTAACATTATTCTAACAATCATATAGGCAAATTGTTATCTATCATGGCAGTGGTTGACAAGAATAGATTCATGCTCAGCAAGAAAGCAGAACAATTTCATCTCACCAAGCAACATCTTTTCCAGTCTGTTCAGTCAAAAAGACCCCATAACCATAATGTAAAAACTACTGTGCAATGACGATAAGAAATTTATCTGTTTCAGTCTGTTCTAGCATGCATCATAGAAATAGGAACTACTTGCAAGCACTCATGGCAAACAAAGAGCATTACTAATAGTAGACACTAAAAGATCAAAATTTCAAGTAGAACAAATCAAATAATGTCATTCTTCTCTATCAAGCATCACAAAGGATAAATACTACAAAAACATATCAACTAAATGTAATCAAATCTTGTCATTTTTGTTGCTCTGAGTTACCTTCTTAGTGAAATAACTGATGTCATCCTCCCACTCTTGCTCCGGGATGCTCTGCAAAGCATTTGAAGACCTAGTGAAACCAAGCCCGTGATCTGAACCCTGCTTCTTGTGCTCATCATACTTCTCTCCTTCGTCGCCATAGGGCGAGTCATCATTGTGCTCTCTCTTCTTCTTGCTCCCAAAGCTACTCACTTTTAATCCCAAGTTTTTTCTCTTCAACTCTTCCTTGGGAGGAGACTGAATTGGAATTGGAACCGGAGCTGGAGCTGGAGCTGGAGCTGGCAAGCTCTCCGGCTCTTCATCTCCGACCCTAAAGCTTCTCGGCAACGAGTACCTCGCAGACGGCTTCCTAGCTTTCGAAGTTGGCCGGGAAGGCAATGCCGGCGGCAAGTCCTTCGGCTTCTCCAGCTCATCCCTCCGCCGGAGAGACTCCAGCATTTCCTCCAGCGAACTCCGAACAATCATCGACGGCGATGCGGACAACATCGTCGACATATTGAAAACTACTAAAACCCACCAAATTCAAACTCACAAAAGGGGCAAAAACGGGCAAAAAACACACCAAATTTCAAACCCCCAAAAAAAGTTCCGAATTCAACCAGAATCGATCAAATTCTGGAACCCAAATCCAAAAACCCTGATTTGAGATCAAAACAGACACAAATTGGGCTTGATTGAACAGATTTGAACACAAAAATTCAAGGAGCTCGTGGAAATGGGAGCTGAGATAAACAAGTGGGAATGTACGGAAGTGGATTATGTGCAGTCTCCTCAAAACCAAATTGTTAAAAACAGACTCTGAAACTGCATTACCCAAAACGAGGAGGCTCGCGAATTTTCATAATCGTGAGTTACGAGGTTTAATAGTGAAGAAATGGAGAAGGAGATAGAGATTCGTTGCAAAAAAACTGAAAAATTGAAACAAAAAAACAAACTTTGACAGAGAAGAGAAAACAGAAACAGAAATTTTAGCAGAGAAGAGCTGTTGTTGTTGTTGTGGCAGTTTGTTTTTCTTAAAACCTAAAACCTTTTGTTTTTCAAAATCAAAAACACACAGAAAACAAAAACGTGTAACTCTGACGATGCCTCGTTTGCTGTTGTTGTTGCTTTAAGATTTATTTTTCTCAGAATTTTAAATTAAAATATACATTTCAAATTTTATTTTCAGGCAACGTTGGTTTCTTAGAGAAAACGGTTTGGATCTGAAAAGGGACAAAACATAAACTAAAAAAAAAATATTGTTTAAATTTGGTAGAAAATAAAATAAAATAAGGTGTATTTACAATTTTGGACATGAATAGCTAAGAGCTATCTATTTTGGATAATCAGATAATTGTATTTATATTAAAATTACCTATATACCCCTTCTCTTGGGGGTTTTTGGTTTAAGATTGTGATTTGAAGCTTTCCATTTTTTGGTTTTTTTGTCTTAATGCTAGCTCTTTTCATGATCCAAATAAAAAGGATCTGGTTGTTTATTAGTTTCTTCTTCTTTTCTTAGCTTAATTAATATTTGCTATGTTTAATCCTGATTGTAAAAACATTCAACAACAAAAATGTGTAATTTAACTAAGAGTAGTAGCGCAGTTGGCTACATATGTTGTGTGAGTGGAAAGAGCGCTTACATTCAATTCCCGTTCAACATACCATTGGGGAGGGATGAGCTTTAACTGTGACCTACCCTCGAATAGGGATTATTCTTGATGTAGTAAAACGGCTTAAAGGTGTCAACCGCGAATTTTTGGGTCCGCTCAAGAACCCTATGGTTTAACCAAAAAAATGTGTAATTTACAAAATTACATTTTCAAATTTCAATAATACTATTTTTAATTAAATGTGTACTAAATTATTTTTAGTTTTTTTTCGAAGCAAAATTATATTTGGTTTAATTATTATACAAATAAATAAGAAGAATTAAAATATTTATGTGGAAAAGAATATTTGTTGGCAGAGCATACCAAAATGCTTTTAATGGGTATTTTAATTTCTATTGAGAAAGAAGTGATAGTGACTTGTATCCAAGCTTGTACCTCCCATTAAGAATGGATATTCACAACTTTTATTTACTCTATATATATATTATATACCAAAATTTATGCTTCTTTGTGTGAAAATAAATTAGAATATTCAGTTTGTTTATTATCAAAATAAATATATATAAAAAATAGAGCTATTGAACCTAAAAGTTAAGAGATACATAGCTACCTTAATATATTTTAGTTGCCTAAGAAAAAGGCAAATTCCTATCATTACTACCATGTGATGCTAGTAAAGGTTTATCCTGTTAAAGGATAAAATTGTTTTATAACATTTAGTTCTATTTTGATTGCCAAAAAATTCCCTTAGTTTTTTTATTAAAAAAAAATCATTTTACGTGAGATATAAATGCGTTAAAATTTTATAAAAATCGTTTTGCCGCTCTTATAATCCTCTTCATCTCGAGTTCATATTCTTTTAATTAATGATTAATTGCTTTTGACTCGGTTAATTGGGCATATTAAAGTGCACATCTTGTCTTATTTATGTTAAAAAAATTCTTATAGAATACTTATAACTCAAATATTCTTATAAGCTTTCCGATTTTCAATCGCAAATTTGTGACCTATGACAAATAACACACATTAACAAACATTTTAATAATAAATTCAAGACATAAAATATTAAACCCATGTAATAATTAATTTTAGTTTCCTATTAAACTCCCCTAGAAGGATGGTTGGTTGTAACTTTTTACAGCTAAGCTATTGGTAAAACCATCATTAGTGCAACATTAGACGTTTAAATTAATATTATCTACCAATAATTAGAAGAGTCACCACTTTAACTTGTATTAATTATATTGTATCTTGGTAACTCCCAATATACTTCTCTATTGTTACCAACAAGACAGCTATGCTAATTTTTTTCTTTTCTTTTTAAATTTATTTTAATAGATAAGTTACATAACATGATGCAACTTACTCTTTTAAATCTCAAATCTCGACCCACCCAATTTAATAGAATTTGGCATGTAAATTTCAACAAGAAAAAATGTGTTTTAACCATTGAGTTATCTCCTATACGAATACTTTATCTTTTATTTAATTGTATTACAAAATATCAAATTTATGTTTTTATTTTGAGTTTATTCTATAAAATTTACAAAAATAAACCAAACCATATTGTCATATTAATTTAAAGGGCCATTTGTAAAACTTAAAAAAAATTGTACCTAACTAAAAAATGATAAATAAAAAAATCATACCAATTCCTTTGTGGATTATTTTATAAATAAATTATTATTGGTGGTCCAGAAACCCAATTGTAATAGAAGATCATTATTCATTGTCTGTGATTATCTTGAATACAAAAGGGTATGATTGTAAATTAGATGTATTAATAAGAGATGTGCAATGAATTAGAGCTTGGTGATGTAACTTGAAGAAAATGATAGAAAATTGTCCTTAGCCTATGTCCTAATAAGTTTTTCTTTAAATGTCCTAAGAAATTAAATAACAATTATGATATTATTTTATTAAAATAGCCTCACATCAGTGTCTTGAATTTGAATTATGAATGTGACTTGAAGCTGGAATATACCTAAACATACATGCATAAGTCAAAATTCCTCAGCATGACAATGCAAGATTGGAGGGAACTCTCAACCATTTAAATTTAAATAACACTTCAAAATATTTATATAATAACCAAAATGACTGTTTTAGCCTCTCTCCTAGTCTCCTTAGCTCCAGTATTTTCATTTTAATTAAATTTAAAATAGAGAGCAAAGAATTTAAGCCATAAAATGTAAGGTTATTACACATTTTAAAAACTTAAATTTAGCGGGTTATTATGCCCTCACAAATTTATTGTAGGGTATGGATGAAATTTTTGATGTGGTGTCATATATTTATTGGTTTGACTTAGGTTAAAGAACGAAAAAGTCTAGTACGAATTTTATTATTTGAAAGATTTAAGTTTGTAACTTATTATTTACTACCTTAAGCTCAATAATAGACTACTTAGCAAACTCTTAAGTGAGATTTAATGAATTCTAAAGAAGTGATATTATTTGATTAGTTTGTTCAATCTAAATCAATAAAATGAAATTGTCAAACATCTCAAGAATAGGCTTTACAACTATTTTTTTTTTCTTCAAATTATTGTTCAAAACAAAAATAAATAATTTAAAATTTGAACTCTAGTATCAAAAAGAAAAATTTGAACTCAAATAATTCATAATCTTAACATCTAGCGTTGACAGTGAATTATAATGTGGTGTTAGAAGCGATTATGAGAAAACATAAATTGTTATCTCATCTGTGTACTGTTGTTGTGCACCGAATTAGAATTTAAACACGCAAATTTTTGTATGATTAGTTCAAATTTTATAAAAGAAAATAAAAAATTAATTTCAAATATTTAATTAGAGAAGGGTGTGATGGTAATTTAAAGGGGTGTCTAAAAATCCAAATAACATAAGGAGGGAGGAGTATTATAAAATAAATGGATTAATGATAACGGTAACGTGGCCCCAACTTATTGCGAGGAAGAAAAAAGCAAAGGGGCATTGGTGGATAAGTCAACAACAAATTTGCAACAAAATATGGCAAAAATTTAAATAATTGCCACCTAATGCCCAATATTTGCCTTTTTGCCACTGGACCTTATTGCTTTGTTTTTTTCCTCATTGCGGCCCCGTTTGGTTCCATTTGGTTGCACTACACCTATTATTTCTTTTCTACTGTATTTGTTTTCTTTCCCATTTTGAATTTATTCATTTTTAAATATATTTTGTTGAGATTGAACTCACTATTTTTGTTTCTTTATGTGAAATAAGAAAACAATGAGCACATGATAATCAATATTTACGTACTCGTTGAAAATTTGTCAAATCAAACTATCGTTTTAAGGAATTTAAACTTAAAATTGTAATTTTGGTGGACTTTGTTTATTCATCTCAGTTTACTTTTTCTCTTTGTTATTATTTGTTTTGTATTTCGTTTGAGTTTACATTACAATTAGTTTTTTCATTTCCTCATAAAAAATTTCGTATCGTGCTCATTTGTAGTACATAATGCTATTATTTTTTTCGATTTAAAACAAAGAAAACAAGGCTAAAACCAACGTTGACAACATGTCTATGTCGATTTATGAGTATTGACAACTTATCCATGTCTATGGGTTGCACTTCACTTTTATTGAATTTGTCAACCACTAGAGTATAACAAAATTCAACCATAAAGAACGGATCTCATAGATCTATATGACATTTACACAAATGGATAAATGGTTTATGTCAATCCATTTTTCTTTTTGTATTCAAAGCATAAATATAAATACATGTACGTATTAGACGATCTAGTGTTTTGAATCTTTTAAAAATATTATATATAGCTTTCTTTAAGTAAAAAGGTACTCCTAACCATCAAGCGCGTGGGTCAACTAGTAAGGGGTTGTTTCAGCTTAATTTGAGATCTCGAGTTCGAGTCTCAGACTCTCAGTAAATGCATTTGCATTAAAACTTAGTCTTGAGAGTTTTGCCTCCTTTGTGGTCCTATTTGGCTCAAATGAAGATTAGTCTGAGAGCGATATGACTTAAAGGTGGTGATTCCGTGTTGATCGTGGGCCCGTTTCGAAAATCTCAGGTCGAGACAGGAAAATAAAAGGTACTCCTAACTCCTAAGCCTTATTTTGTCGGATGTATAATGAAAATGCAATGATACATAACAACGTGACAATTTGATTAGAAACACTTCTCCCATAGCACCCTACTGATTACAATATCATATTTTTATAAATTATATTTATAAATAATCGTGAATTGCTTTAAATTTCTTCATTTATTGTGATCCCAATCAACACCATCCTCTTCCCAATAAAGAAATTTGTTCCTTTTCTCTCTGCAAATTACCTCCAAAATACAAAACTAATGCACTGTAAGTTCCAAAATCTTGAAATTCTGGCTAATGAGTCTTGATTATTTCCAAATTAAAAGAATCTAAAAGAACATGTATATTCATGAAAATGTTCCCTGTGAGATGACAAGTAGCTTTCCCTCCGATTCCGGAATAAATTAAGTAGCATAATGTTAATAATAACATAAACATAATTATTTGCCTTTTAACTTCATTACAAAAAAAATTGCAAACTGTGACGAAAAATTTTCCGTCACAGTTCCGTCATTAAATGTGACAGAAATCAAAAAATTTTGTCACAAATATACAATTGTGACGAAAATTTCTGTCACATACACACATTTGTGACGAAAATTTCTGTCACAACCATTTGTGACAACCCAAACAATGACAGAAATATTATGTCACTGTTCCGTCACAAATTACATTTTAGGGCAAAAATCTATAGATTTGTGACAGAAATATCTGTCACATATTTTGTAGTGCTTCTATATATAATTCTATCTTATAATTCTCACATGTGCAGGTTTAACCGTTTTTAATTAAATAAAGCATATGGATTGGATCATATTTAAGAACTTTCATAGATAAGGTTTGATATAAGAACTTTCATAAATGAGAAATATACATGTCTCTTTGATATAACTGACAAAAATTGAAAATGACATTTGCTATTTTTATTTAAGTTAAAAAAAAAAAGTTGCTTCATTCCCACCTAAACATTGTAATATAAAGAAATTCGAGGATAAGTTACAGCTGAAACTCATTCCTCTCCTTAAAGGTGTGTTGAGCGATAATCAAAAGCAAACGTTTCCCCCACTCATGCAGCTTGTGTATCCAACTGCGCCACTACCCTTAAGATTGATCCAATTTTTTTCTATCTAAACTTAAATGTATAACAAATTCAACATAAGAGTACTACATAATGAATTTAATTTAAGATTGTGCAGCTATCAAACTTGTGTCTCTTATTCATTTGATACCCCTATGTGATTCTTAATTAAACTAACACATTAAAGTACATTGTCTCCTTATCAACATGTTAGAGTAAGATGTAGTAGAAATGTCTAACTACAAAACACCAAGTTTGGGATGGAGGATGGAGCTCGAGAGTGGAATCTTCGTTTTGAGGTTCTTGAAGTTGCATAAGGGTAGCATACCGTTAGTGAAAACTACATATTTCTCAATGTCAAAAGCGAGATCAATTTTTTCTCTTTCTAAGGTATTTATACTTACAAACTCAACTGGTGACATGACAATGCGTAATTAGTTGGTTGAAAAAGTGGGGTCCGCTTCAGAGAACATTGCGAGATTGAGTTTTATCTTCTTAGATGTGTCATTCGTAGGTGTTGGTAGATCTTATAGTTTGGATCCAAATCCGTGAAGATCTTAAATTTCATCCAACTTAAAACCGATTTGATTCGACCTAACAATTTTCAAATCGAATTGGATCAACACTAGACAAATTCAAATGAATATGGACATTTTATACAAAGAACTTGAAATTCAATATGATCTTTAGCCCTTTTCAGATCATATACAAATTATCTATTCAAATCCACAAACAAATTCTATCCAAAATTTGAAGTGCCACCTCTAGGTGTCAGGCGAGTTTTCAAATCCTCTATGCCCCTTCAAGCATCACATAATGGATTGGAGTTCATAATAGTGCACATTACTTAGGGAAATATCCTAATGACTGTTTGTGATCTTAAGAGTGTTGGAGGCAACAAATGTGCTTCTAGGTGTATGGTATCCTTCTGGGTGCAGTCTTAGCTTTTTGCTTATGTGCGTCCCGTATAAGGGCTTCTGCTTGAATTCCAAAGGTGAAATTTCTTTGTGGGTTCTTCGGGAACTTGATCAGTGCCCCTCCTATCGATGGGTGACATGCTGGTTTTGAAAGAATGACGATATTATATAAGGTAGACGATCTTGTTTGGAGCCTTTCATGAAGTTATAGTTCCCCTTTGTGACGAAAGGTATTGATAAGTAACTTAAAGAGGTTGGAGACCATTTGAGAGACAAAACGTTAAGATGGAGCCCACAACAGTGTAGGAGACTCTTCTTGAGCTAAGTTGTATTTTTTTTTTTTGGGGGGGGGGGGGGGCTTGGTCCCGAGGACTGGAGT
>JAYMTF010000089.1:0-55843 GCA_036897485.1 Pelargonium nanum
ACAGCTACTCCTATATACCTATTACTAATAAATATTACTAATTAACTAATAAAGAATCTGAGAAGAGTATAAGACTGTAGACTAAGACTCTAATAACTCTATACAGTAATATAAGACAAATAAGAAGACTCCTACCCATAATAAGCTATAAGACTAAAAAACTACAGGGGAATAGGAATACCAGCCTTTCTCCCTTTGCTTTAGGAAGTCTATTAGAGGAGTCGTATTAGAAGCTACATACATCTACATACTAGAAAAATTCCAAAGATGATATAGGTAAACCAAGAAACATACGAGAAATTGCTGTTTTTCAAAAGGCCAATTCTCGATTCTAGGAATTACCAGCTACTTTTAGGAGAAATTAGATCCTTTTTGGAGTTCTAAAAAAAGGTTCACATACGATATACATTGGAATAAAATCCTATTCAAATACCATAAAGAAAAGGCGTTAGCCAAGATACATTCATGAATTACCGCTTTTCATCGACTGAAGCATATTGTGAAATTTGTATGGATTCCTAAGTGCGCTTTTCTCTTCTAGGAGTACTCAATTCCTATAGGATAGCACGTGTAGAATTGGAGGAAATTCTAGATTGAAAGAAAATGAATATTATATACACTTGAACGAAAAGCATAAAATTGTCATTTCTGTTCCTTATTTAAAAGTAAGTAGAGTCATCAATATAAAGAAGAGTTTCAACTTATGGATAATTATAATAAGCAGGACTTTATTAAAAGCTCGTTTTAGTAGGACAAAGAAGGCTATAAAGACAAAGACTCATAAGATAAGTACAGACTGGAACAAGAAGCCCTATAAGAGTGTAAGCCCCACGGTTATAAGACAGACAAGGCCCTTAAGAGTAAGAAAGAAAACAGACACTCAATTGTCCAAGATAAATCTTGCCTTTACTAGTTAATAAGTTGAAGTTCTTAGGAATGTAGAAATGAAGTACGAGGCAGTTCCCGTGTTACCTTGTTTCTAGGCTTCTGATTCCAGATAATCATAATACAAATATAGGACTCTCAAGGCAAGGATAAATTCTTCTTGTTGTGTTGTTTTCCCAGCTTTTGTACTTTACTCTAGTTAACAAGTGATTGAGACCTTCCTATAGTTAGGTAAATACCTATTAAGTTTTGTGCGGGGTATCAGGAGTTTTAGCTAGTAATAACTTTTTTTAGTATTCTCGAGGTAAGGGGCTTAAGAAGTTATGAGTAGACGTTGGGCTATAAGGTTTTCCTTGGTTTATTGGATTTGGGTTCTAGAATGTAGAGAAGGTAATAAAAAAATAAGTAAAAGGGGGGATTCATAAGTAAGCTGCTCTTGTGTTCCTTTGGTTTCAAGTCTAGTTCTCGATTCTACGAGTGCTCAATTCCTAGTAGAGAGCTTAGTTAAATTCTAGGCTTCTAATGTAGGATAATTTAGAGTTGTTCTTATATAAATTGTAATTATTTAGGCGTAACAACGTAATTTCTCTCATTTATTCGGTCAGAAGTCTCTTAGTTGCCTAAACGAAATAAGGAAGCTTGTATGATTGCAGCTAAAGGAAATCTCTTTCTTGAGTCTTGCCTAAAGCTTGTTACACTTAAGTTTAACTAACTGGGCCCATCTGGACTAGTAAAAAATAACTTCTTCTTCAGATCAGATATTTATAAGAGTTTTTGTACGCTTCTGCGTGATGTGAAAATACCCTGAGGGACCCAACAAAGTCTAAGCTTCTTTCGAAATTAATAAAAGTCCGCTCATATCATAAAAAAGTTTGATGTAACATAGTTTGAAAAGTAATAGGAGTCCCTTAAAAACAGGGTTGATATTGATTTATTTAACAGGAGCTTACAGCTAACCGAGTATCCCCAAAAACTCTTTGCTTGAAAGAAAATGAGAATACCCATTGGAAACTTTAAAGCACTCATAGGCTGTCTATGTCTTTTTTGCAGTTCAGAATGGGTTATTTTTACTTATAGTTAAAAGAATTAGGAAATTCGAATTTATACCCTCTGTTTGAATATACAATATCTAAGTATTAGCAGTTTTCTCAAAAGTCAGAGAATTTAAAACTGGCATATAGCACCTCAAATTGCGATCCCTTAGCTTTTCGAGATTAGGGCAAATCCCAGTTATGTTAAGATCCAGGATGCATATAAAAAGCAGCAAGCACTTATTTTAAGAAAAAGGGGTTTCGATGTAAGTTCTGATTAATCCCATTTAATGTATTTATTGTTTTTACAAGTATACCCTAGCTGAAGCTTCTACACGATATATATGTTAATTTTTGAAACTTAGAATTCCATAGCTTAACTGGAAACTAAGAGTAGCTAATTACAAAAGAATTGTAAGGAAACCCTGGTTGGAATAAAGTATTAAATTTTACTTTGTATAAATGACAAAATCTGGTAGAACTAAGAAAAGTATAGGCGGCATAAAATGCTAGTTTTCGTCAGGAACTTACATCAGCATCATTAAAAACCCTTTTTGATCGGCAGCCTGTTCGAGAGAGGAGATTAGAGGTTTTCCTTCTTTGAAATTTTTTTACTTATACATATAGCTGTCAAAAATACCTAGAGTGAGAGGATTATATACTAGAGTTCCTCTTTAGCAAGTAAAAGCAACTCAAACGAATCTGTTAATTAACAGCCAGGCAATTAAAAAAGCCTAATAAAGAAAGTAAGGAATAACTGAACAAGACAATAGGGTTGTGAGGCACCAAAAATATGTAATATTAATTTAGAAGGCCCCTGCATAGCTCGGATACTTGGCTCAAGGAAAGTTATCTATTCTCCTCCAAACCTTGTAGTTTGGTGCAAGTTAGTAGATATAATAAGGACTTTTACGTATTCTCAAGGAAAGCTCTTAAAATGTTTTTCTTTTAGAGGGCTCCCCAGGAAACTCGTGTCATGTAACAAGGTCTATAAAAGGCATTCCTAAGCAGTATAGGGGAGTGAAAACTAAGAATTTGCTTTAAATTTTATTTGGTGCTATTTAGTTTTATTAGGATACCCTATCAAAGAGTATTCTTCCCAAGAATTGCCTCCTGTTAAAGTGCTTAGTAGGCTTATCTAAGAAACTGAGGGGGACTTTTGAGTACCTCTTTAACTAGTACACCCCTTTAGAATCCAGTTTTTTACTTACTCAGAAACGTTTCCTTATCCAGAATATCCACTTACATATATACAAAAAGGGAATCCTAACAATACTAAACAATACTAAAGGAGGCAGCGTCTAGCACAAGCAATAACCCTTAAACTTTGGTTTTCTTACGTAACACTCTGCCCAAGGGTGTCTTTGGATGCTTTGTTAGGACCTATCGCTCAAGAAAAGAAAGTTTTACGTAAAGGGATTCTTTTGTTTTTGTCAAAAAAAGACTTCTATCCTTATAGCTTGACTTCTCTTAGGTTGTCGCTGATTATATGATAAGTCAGTTAGGAGATGAGTGATCGAGAAGGTTTTTAGAATCTACAATTAGTACTTTTATTGATATCGAGAACTTGAGAGAGACCTTAGATAGAGCTGCAGAAGGGCACTACTTAGATAGCCCATAATTAAAAGAATACTCTGGACCACTAGAACTCGTTCATCTCCTTAAGGCAAGAAGAAGGTAATTTCTAAAAATAGAAGCTAATGAATAAGATGGAAACTACTAGACTAATAAGCAAGAAATCAAATTAGGGAATTTAAAGTTGTACTTTTATGCTTTAACAGGACTTTAACCAGCGGCATTTGAGTTGATGCCACACAGCTCTAACACTTAAATTTTAATTATAATCTGCCCTTTGATAGCATTTCGGTTTGCTATATACAATGCTATATCTTATGCTTTAGATAGAAAATACATTTACAATTATGGGTACTCCCTTATGTTTTTAAGTCCTGGACGGCCCTTCTTTTAACAACGTTTAATTCTATCTTGGATTTACTTTTCATAAAATAAAAGTAAGTTTAATTCGCATGTTTGTCTTTCGAGCAGTACTTAGTATCTCTTTTAATCTAAAATGCGATGTCTCATCCATCTTATTGTGAGAGTACTCCTGTTTTTATAACCGTTATAGCAGTAACCCCACAGTTCCATTACAAAAAGCAAAGACCTAGGTTTGTTGTATAGTCTAAGTACTTCTTTGGTATCGATAACTCTTAATTTAATCACCTTATTCTTTAATTTATAAACTCACGGACGATTACTTTAATAATAGCATAATAAAGAACAACAGCATACGGAATTTCAAACTTTACAGAGAATCCTAAGGAATACCTTGAAAAACAGAGTGGGAGCGCAGGGTAAAGCAAAATCTTATAAATTTTTGTGTCGAATGCCCCAGGGTCCAGTTATCTAAAGTCTTACAGTTGGACAAATAGTTAAGAGTTCCCCTTTTATCCGAGACATACGACTCTCTTACTATTAATGTACTTTTTAGGGTCATCGTGATCTAAATTATGGAGGGAACTTTATGCTACAAAGTAATAGTATACTCGAGTCCGGATATATAGAGACCTCTTTTAAAAAAGAGATTCTTATATAGTTATTATTCTCATTTTTCTTATGAACAAACAAGAGCACACCCTAGTTTTTGCCCAGTTTATATTTGCGAAAAGAAGGACTTTTCTCTTAAGTGGATTCGGCACTTAGAAAGATGTCAAGGGTTCCAAACCATTTAAGTATAGATTTGAACGGTGAAAGAATTAAAATCACTTATATAGAATTTATAATCAGAATCTTAAAGATCTTTGATTAATATCAGAACGAGGGTGTATTATTTAATGAGAGTAAAGTAATATAAAAATTAGTTCCTCGGCCAGTCTCAGAATATCCAGACGTAGGTTCAAAACGAGCTGCCACGAAAATCTTCAATCCGAAAAGCAAGCATTCTAAATATATTATATGAAAGAGTTTAATAAGAGTTAGTAGGGAAAAAGCTTTCTATTTTCTCAGATCTTTATGAAAACGGGTATATAAACTTCTATTATAAGTATTCGGTGAGATAAAAAGGCGATACATATGGGATGCATACTCCTTAAAAATTTATAATTATCAAACATAAACCCTAAATTTCCTTAAAACTTTTACTTTACGTGCTTTTTCTCGACAACTTCTTTAACTGAATCTCTTTTATTCCTTAATAGCAATATGTCCTAAGATAAGAGAAGAACTAGAACATAAGAATATTTTGAAGATTATCGTGAAAGAGCTAATACAAATCAAGAAGGCTAAGTATGTTCTACAGGTCTTGGATTCTTTATAGAACTAGCTTTAGTACCAAGTTATAAGGATATACTATAGCTTAATTACGCTATACTATGTATTTATGACTACACACGAAGTATTTGATTAATTCTCGTTCTTTCTTTAAGCTAGAGAGTCCTGATAGAATTAGCTGTAATTTTTTTATACATGACCCAATATGTACCACAACAATAGAGATTAGGGTTTGCTTTTAGTAGGACTAAGGCTCTGTATTATCCTGATACCTTCTTATATTAAAATTCAGTCTTAGTAAAACTTAGTAAAAATACAATGAATTTCCATATAAATTCTTAGGAACTGGTTAGCTTAAAAAGGGATAACTTTGAGAAACTTCACTAAATCTTATTAATTATACGTGTTATTTCCTAGACTTTAGCAAAACTCCGTAATTTGGGGGATGCTCTTTTTCGATAGTGTATACATAGTTAACTTTATCTTTTGTCTAATCTAAAATCCTGATATATAGTTTAACAACCTATAAAATTACTACTTATATTAGGGGAATTCCTTTAATAAGTATGAGCCTAGTGAGAGTCGTCCTATCGGAAATAAAAATGTGGTATACCTTCTCAAAAACTTGACTCAACATCTACATAGAAAAACTAAAAAGGATTCCTTCCTTCAGAAGTGCATATTTAAAATATTAATATAAAGTGTTCCTTATCAAGAAAAAAACGAAGCAACATTTAATTTAGTTAATTATCAATTTTATAGACTTTTCTTCCTATCAAACTCTAGTACAGAAAGCATAGAATCAAGGTTGTTAACCCGGCCCAAACTTGAATGACTATCAGTACTTATCTAACGAACTCGAGTCTAAGTAAGGCCCTCATATAGTTTTAGGTAGAGGGGTATAGAATAAAACGGTATTTTAACTTTATTGTATCAGTAAAGTTCTGAACCTTTTTTAGATTTAGATCTGGAACTGAGAAAGCTGAAGAAATAAAAATTCTTCCGGGTTTATAATCTTTCTTTGATCCAAAGGACTTTTTTTACAGATCTGATATCAACTAGAAAACCTTAAGTGAATAAAATCTATATTCTTAAAAGCAAATAGAAAGGGTTAAATCGGAAATATCTTGGGTAATTTTTCACGTAAAAAGTTTAAGAAGTGAGTTTTATCGTGAGAGTAAAAACTCTTTAAAAGGAACAAAGTACTAGTTATCTCCTAGAGAAAGGGCTTTATAATTTTTATAGATATGCCGCTCTAGTTTGATAGAGTAATCTAAATGGGATAAAGAGTTATAAGAGTAACAGGAATATCTGGTGATAGACTATACAAAAACTTCTATATATATTTTTATATAATTTAAAAAGTAGCGCGTTATAACTCTGGTTTTAATTCTTCTTTGTATAGTATACAAAAGAAACTTTGCTAAAAAGTTCTAGAATCTTATGTATGAGGGTTCTTATCGAGTTTATAGAACCTGGGGAAAAGGCGGCAGAACAAATTTTAGATCTAGAAACAATCATAGGTTCGAGTCCTGGTTCCCCTAGGAGGCTTCTCTTTGGTTAAACCTATATGATTCGTTGTTTGTAACTGAGGCTATAAACGGGTAATCGAAGTTAAGTGTAGTTTTCAATTTTACTTTATGAATATGAAGAATCCTTATAAATAGGTTATAGATAAGTGGACTTACACCTAAGCGTCAATTAAAAAGGAGCTATTTACCTCTAAAGCTAGCTAAAAAATACTCTGAAAGTTAGAAGTATTAGTTATAAAAAAGCCTATTTCATTCCTAGTTTCTGGCAGGAAAAAAAGACTCTACAATTAGTCGGTATTAGAATCTCCTACTAGCCACTAAAAATTAAACTAAGGACTTTGGTGCATTGGGATTCTCTGGGACTTTTTGAAACTCCCAGTCTTCTTTTTATTATTTTATAGTCGGTTTCTCCTCAGAAGTTTGACTTTGCAGCTTTGTACAGAAAAAATGTAAGTGTACTTTTACGGGTTTGTATTCTCTAGCCCGTCCTTATAATCCTTAGACTCAGAAACCCCTTGTAGGAGATATATTACATTTTACTCTTCTAGTACATTTTGCGTAAAGAAATATGCCTTCGTATTTCGTAAACCTAAAGTTAACTTGAGGAGTACTTTTCTTTTTATTAGCTTAGAGGATTAGTGCCGGTTAATAACTCTTTTTTGGTATACTTGTTAATGAGTAGAGGTGCTGTATAATTATTACTAACTTTTGTTTGAGGCTTTACTCTATAATTTAGGAATTTCCTAAGTTTAATAAAGGCAATTTTTTAATATCAATATAGATACAGATAAGTTGTAAAGTCTTTACCGATAATATAATGGAGTAGTAGAATTTTTAATAGGCTCAAAATTCTTATCTCTCGGGCAATGAGTTTATGTATTAAGCTAGAAAGATTGCAAATAAATATAGAAGTAGTAAGATAGGACACAGTAGAAACCTGGGGAATCGAGCATTAGCAAGTTCCCTTTAAGCATTGAGTTCTTAATCTAATGTTAAAAAGTAAGGAGTCCCACGGGCAAGCATAAATTACCTATAAATCCAGTATATACCTCCTCGGATTCTGTTGTTACTTGGATCAACTACCAGAAGTTCGTAAGATGTAGTAAATACGTATCAAAGACCTCAGAAATCTCCTATACTTACTTGTAATAACAAATATGTATATTCTATTAAGTAAGAGGTTTAGTTAATACTGGGATAGACTCCGAAGATTCAACAATGACTAAGAAATCGTTACAAACCTTAATTTTATTCCCGCAGTCACTTCTTAATATTCTTGTCCATATTCCGAAAAACTAGCTTAGCTCTTTAGATCATAGCAAAAGTGGATATCCTTAACAACACCTTTGAAAAGACAAACTGAAAATTCGGTATTATTCATAAAAATAAAAAGACTTAATAATTGTCATCAATCTTACTATATTATATTTGTTAACCTCTTTTTAGTATAGGATTATAGCTCCTTTGTTTTTGTGTTCTGGTAGGGAATGCCTCCGCTACTTACGCCAATTGGATTTCTTCTTTTCGGTTATTATAAAGAAAGGATAGAATTTTAAACTCTAGGAAAAGTTATTCTTGAGCCAGCCAGGGGGTTTGCAAGTAGTTCGACTCTTTAGTGGTTGGGGTCAAAAGGGGGTTCCTTTTCGCGCGAGTTATAAGGGCCCTAGAGTGCCTAGGCTCTCTATAGTTAAATAGTATAGAAAGTAGAATTTAGACAATATTGTTTAAAAAGGATTCCTTGTTAATAAGGGTTAATAAGGACGGTTTTAGAATTAAACCACTCAAGCCAGTAAAAAAGAGTATATTATAAATATAAGTTTAAAAGTGAACCTTTAAAGGCATCTCGCATAACGCTGTTTTAAATTTTTGTGTATCAAGATTAGAAAATAAAAATATTAAACGAGATCCTCGAAGTTCATAATAGAAAAGTATCCATGCATACTATATCTTTTTTGTTACTAATTTCATAAAAGGGACAATGGCAATATACCAATAAGGAGCTTTTGTTTTTACTGTTGACTCTCCTAATAGATTAGGAAATTATAAATAGGCAATAATACTAAATAACAAGGAAATACTTTCTTAACCGGCTTCCTAGACCGGGGTACTAAAACTTTATAAAAAGGGGGCCCCTAAAATCTTAAAAGTACAAACACCTTAAAGGGACCTTGAAAGCCTGTTAAACGAAATGATTTATGCCTACGTGGGCACTTTCCTAATTCTTTTTATTATAGAGAATTTGTTTCTAGTAGAAGATATAAAGGATGCCTTATTCCTCTAGTTCTTTCTAGATCAATATGTTAGACTTTTTATGTAAATGAAAATGTACTGAATCTTATTCTACTTTTTTTAGTAAGTAATATAGGGGATAAAAGTGTGTTGGAGAACAAGCGCCTAACAGGAACCCTGGGATATCCTGATTATGCGGGATTCAGAGTAATAAAAGAATTCCTTATAGCTTTCTGGATCTCCCTTTCATTGAATTAAGTTTCTCAGGTAAGTGAGGAAAGTAGACTAAGCGTACTAACTACGAAAGATGAGCGATGCTATAAGTAGTCTTGTAAGGATTTCATATTTGTTATATTTAAATTTCTAATACTTAAAAGTTCAATGCTCTACCAATTGAGCTATACATCTGGCAAGGTTTTTTATCTCTGAGTAGGGTTCTTTAGAACTCTTGTAATAAAGGTAGAACTATAAAGGAAGTGAATCCGCTTTATTTAATATACCTTACAAGCACTTTTATTATTAAGAAGTAGATTAGTAAACTTCGATGAGTATTGAGCCATTACATATTATATAAAATTTTTAATAAAACTCTGTTTACTTAGAAACCTGAAGAATAAATAGAAATAAGGCTGCTCGGGAGGAAACCTTAAACTGGAAGCAAAGTAGTGCTCTTGAACCTCTAACTTCCTTTTAAAATAATATATATATATATAGGGGGTTGTACCCTTCTTTCCTATCGACAATGCTTTGATCTACATAGCTTTCACCTTCAAATGAGCTCTATTTGCTTAGTAATAGTTTTACTTCCCTATTAAAACACATTGTAACAGTAATTTCCTTATATGTTTCTTAGAATGGGTATCCCGAGGGTTCAATTCCTGAGATGTAGTATGCTTTCTACAGGATCCCTTACGAGTACGTGGTATAAAATTAGACGTATGCTGCCTATATATCAAAAGAAGTAATTAAATTTCTGTTTTCTAAGTAGAAGTAGAGCTTTTTTTACTTGTGTTCAAAGTAAGATAAGACTAAGATCTAGTTAGACGCTCTTTTAGTATGACCTATAAGATTGAATTGTTGTAATAAAGGAACGACACTTTTTGGGGTATATGACTGAGTGTGTTGGTAGAAAGCGGAACTCCAGGGTTGCCAGTAATCTATTTTTATCCTTAAATATATATCATAGGTTGTTCTTAGCTTCAATAAGTGGGCTTTTTGATCTTTTTAGTTGTATACGTGATAACTTTTTTATGCTACTAAAAAATGAGCATAAGGATAATAAGAGACTTTCCCTAAAGATTTCGTGTGTCATATATAACGGATTTCAAGACTGCTTCACGTATTGTTTGGTTTCTGGATTACTTAATTCCTCAATGACTCAGTAGTTAGGTTACGTCACATGAGCCATAGATATAAAAGGGTAACTACTTGTATCTTGGTATTTATCATTTGTACAATTAGTATGTAGCTATATTACTATTCCGGAGCCTGCTATTATAAAGCCTGGGACTGCATAACTCTTTAAAAAAAGGCTTTAATATAATAAGTTTCTTAGTTTTAAAACAAGGCTAAAGATATAACTTTTGAAACTGAGTTTTTTCTATATTAAAAGCAGTAAAAAAGCTTTCCATGTTATAAGTACCCCACTAAAGAGGGCTTTTCCGATACTAGCTTATAATAGAGTCCTTTCTTTATTCGTTTATAAACAAGGAAAGTATTGTGATAGTGAGTCGACATAACATACGGGGAGTTAGCATTATACATTATACTTGGAGTCGTTGAGTTTTTAAATCACGAGGATAAGGAGAGACGAGTAAGCAGACTATGTAGCTATGTTACCCCCAAAATATCCGGATGCATACTTCACTAAAAAAGGTAAAGTTCTTGAGCAATCCTAGAATTTCCCGTACTTTTGTAGAGGTTATACCCATTTGAGTTTAGTAACTAAATGGCATCTTATTTTCCCTGTTGACTAGAAATAAATTCGAGAACTTGTAAAAAGAAATCCGTATCTAAAGAACGTAATATAGGATAGGTCGGACTCTTAATATATCAGTAAAAGACTTCTACACTAACAGGAGATTTCTCCTTACTAACTACACTGAAAGGAGTTCCTAATTAAGGGAATAAACTTATACTAACTTTTTATCTGACGGATCACTTTAGTCTTGGTCGACCTGCTAGCTATTGTACTTAGGTGGACTTGAACCTGCGGTCTTCCTTTGAAACCGACTTTGCTCTACTACTTGCTTATTGTAGTCATTCGTACAGGATTTTTTACTACATTATATACAGGCTAGTTATATAGTTTATAGATAAAATTATAATTGCACTTTCTATCTAAGTGATTCTGATGACAACTTCACCGCCTGAACCTTAATGCACGAGGTATAGTAAGGGTCTTATTCTAGGATTCTCCTTAAACGAGATTGTAAAAAAATCCATTTAAATAGGAATAACCTTAAAAGCAGGCATAAATAGGAGCCGCAAAAATTTATTATCGATAGGGTTATTCTCATAAATATCCTGATTTTAAAGTATTTCTTGGGTAGAGTTCCTGTTGTAGAACAGTGCTGTAATACTATTACAATGTAAACTTAGTCTTACACAAGGTAAGAAGAATCCCGGCTTTTTTGATAAATGAAGGATAAGGAAAAGCTCTAAATTCTCTTGTTTTTCCTGATATTGACTAGTATAAAGGATATACTTAGTTTAGTTTTAGTTATAGAAATACAAGTCGAGGAGTTATAAGAACGGGGCAGTTAAAAAAGAAGAGATTGCCCTTTTCCAAGATCAGGGGGCAGCTTGAAAACTCTTTTGACAGGGACCTGAATAAATTTAATTGTCGAATCTAAGCAACGAGGAGCTTGTAAAAGTTTTGATATAACAGTAAAAAACCTTGAGTTATTAAAAGTATATTACAAAAAATTAGAATCTCTAAAGCAGGCTTAATAAAGGACGCTATATACTATATATTTGGTACCTATTAATTATTTAAGGATTATAGGCAGCCATATTATATAAAAGAATTCCAGAAAGGTTGAGAGAAACTCGAGGAAGCTTTTTTAACAGAATTCGATTTAGTAGTAAGTTTATATATGATATACCCTACTCAAGATTTTGTAAAATTATTAATCTAAGGAAATACCTGGCAGAGAGTTACAAGATTTATGTAGTTGTATTTTTATGACTCCCTTTGAGTTCATAGTAGTCCTTATTTACTAAGTTTTCTATTCATGTTGCTTCTTTTCAAGGGAATACAAACTTAAGGAGCAGCTCTGTTAGTAATAGAAAAACTGTAGGATAAGACTTGTTAAGACATAACCAAACGGGCAAAAAAGGATAGAACAGAAGTCTAAAACAAGTCATACTTCGAAGGCTAGGAAAAAAATAAGGCACTCTAAACTAAAAGTTTTTTTTATTCTATTAAAAGAACTGAAAATCTAAGAAAACTTAATTCCTAAAGTCGAGAGGGGCTTATTCCTAACTAATCTATTGTAAGTTGTAAAAACAGAGTACCTCTTTTACTTTTATAAGATTGCAATAAATTTAATAGTTTACATGCTTTGGGCATTAAAAAAGGGCGTACTGAGTTATATAAAAGAAATTCTATGGTCATTTGCGCGAGCTTTATCACGTTTTTAGTTTAGACCCCTTAGACTCTTAATTTTAAGAATTTGCTGAGGATTTTATCATATAAATTTTGCTTTTTAGTTGTCTAATTTTTATCAAAGGGACCCTTTTTACATTAAAGATTAAGTATTTAGGAGTAGAGCAATCTAAATAGTAGTTAAACTGAGAAAAAGAGATTCCTGGTATGCGCCTCGTACATATAAACTAGAAATCAAATAATTTAGAAAGTGTCTGATAAGAGGAGCTACTTCATATTCTATAAAAAAAGTCAGTACAAAGTAAAAGACTCTTGCAAATAACTTCTATTTCAGGTTCAGCAGTGGACTACAAAGCAAAAAAAATAACTGATATAGAGCCCCATATCTATAACTAAGTCTAACTTAGGCTCTTGGTGACAAGGCAGAGCTTCAGGAAATCTTAGAATAAAGTAAAAAAGTTCAGATAATAATCAGCCCATAGCTATGTAGCTATAACAACCTTAAGGGAAGAGTGTACCGCTTTTCTAAATTCTAAAAGGGGTTATATTTAAATTGCCTCACAACACTATACCAAGATTTCTTATCTCTCAGAAAATAGAAGTCTTCTTTAAACTATCCTTAGCTTATACAATTTCACAATAAAGGTATAGTGAAGATAAAAGCGAGTACCGGTTCCTTAACAAGTTTCCTAGAAAATAGCTATAGAAAAAGCAGGAGCGATGCAAATTAGAGGAGTCCTTAATAAATTAGCAATTATAACATATGACTAAGGTTAAGTTCTTTTATTATAGAGTAAAGTCCGGCACTATACAACGACAACTGGAAGTTCCTTGTACTTTTATATTTAAGCAATTCCACTCAGGAGTTCATAACTTGTTGAATTTTGAGCGCGTATAGCTTTTATTAGTATTTGTTCTTTATATCAGGATTATACTCTCCACTTTACAGATTTACAAAGCTAATAAGAAAGTGAAAATAAAAAAGGTGACTGTTGGAGCTGGTTTGGGTTCTTTGAACGCGGATCTAATTTTAGAGATGTGGGTTAATCAAGTTATTCTACTTAGAAAACCCTCATAATTGTTAATAAAGCAGCTGCTCCTGATAATGCAAATCCATACTAGGTGTGCCATATAGCTTGGAAGTAGGAAGGGGCTCAAGTTGGGGGGACAATTTAAATTAAACAAAGGGATAAACCATACGCAAAAAACGATACATACGGGTTCAATCTTATTATAGATGAAGGGGGTAACGAACGCAGGATAACCCAAGTATAAAGAGTCAGGACTTTTCAATATACTTTTTGTGAATACGAGTTGCTATTTCGACACTGCCTGTCCAGTTAGTTTATAAATAGAGTCCTTGAAATATAACTGTACGATCTCTTTCCTATTCTGTATTTGAGATTCCACTACTTTCTCTGATATTAATAATGTAACACTCTGGTCTGGATAAGATACTCCTTGATAAGGAAAACCCAAAGGCTATTTACTGATTTTTATAGACTTATTCTTTTTTCATGACATGATCTGAGATAATATTGTAGCCTTGTATAGTGTATTACACTTTGTAATATATCTTTAACTCAAACTCATACAGAGCATGTCAACCCCACATTGTATTAAGAGTTGTAAGCTACGAAACTTTCCTCAAGATAATTTTTTAAAAACTTGCATTGTGGCTATAACAACATCAAGAGGTAGACACTTGTGTAACCCTTGGTCGGACCAGAGCTTATAAAAAAGGACTAAAGAAGTAAATTTGCAATTAGCTTATATTCGCTTTACCCCCTATCCTTAAAATATACGACAATTTTCGTTCCTACAGAGCTTTCTGCTTTCTCAACATATGTCAGTTTAGCAATAAAAGACAGAAAAACTTATGATAAACGAAGATGTACTCAGAGTTTCCCAGATACGGCCTGTTTTGTATTATTTGAATCAACCATAAATTTATCCTTTTTTTAGTAGTAGGAATACGTGATGTCCCAGAAATTCCGCAAACTTTGACTTGCGAAAGGCTTTTCAAGGTGTATTTCCCCCGCCCGGATTCTTAAAACTCCCCTGAAACACCGATCTTTGTTAGTTAAATTAGTCTAAGAGGCTTCCTTTTCAAACTTAGGGTAGAGTTACTTTACAAGTATATCAAACCTGCACACTTCAGAATTTTTAAGGGGCCCTTTTAAACTAGAGCCTCTTGCTTAAATTAAATAAGAGTGGGCAAACCGGAGTCTCCTCTTGTATTGAACTTCGGACTAGAATTAAGAGTCTTGGGGAAGAAACTTGCGTCACTGCCTAACACTGAAATCTCATTATAAGGAGAATATCTGTTGCACTAAGTTACTATCAGAAATCAAGCTATAAATCCTTGGCACCGGATAAAGAAAACCTAATAAGTAACTCTTGTAAGGTACTTTTGTGCGCTATTCATTTTTAAGAAGAAATTCTCCTGACTCTTGAGTTAAGTGCTATGACAGAGTGGCAATTAGCTTTTTCGGTTGGCCGGTATAATTATTATAGACTAGGTGCTAAGGCTCTTCTTACTACAAAAAAAGAGTTGGCTAGATTCTTACCCGCCTTAAAGAGCGAACCTCGAATCAAGATGATAGGAAAATTGTAGTCAGTCAGCCCTTTAAATAAAAAACAATTCGGAGTATCATAATGCTGACAAGAAACTTAATATGCAAATACACCCAAACTTTGTTCATTTAGCACGGAATAAATTTTCTCTTTCTTTAATTCCTATTTGGGTTTTTTATTTCCTGTAAAAAACAGCTCCTTAACTTAAAATCCAAGAAGCCACTCCTGTACTTATATAAGGTAAGACCCTTATAGGAATTTCTTAAATATTAGTATGTCTATGTAGCAGTTACCTTTAATAAGAGTTTCATCTTCTATCTACTTCGGTACAGGGAGCCCCTTTTTGTTTTTGATTAGTATAAACTTCTTTTTATACCAAATTTGTGGGTTTGCCGAACATCGCAATTATAGACTAATACCTGGAAGCCCCTCTGAAAAAGGACTCACTACATTAAATTAATCACCAAAATCTTTGCAATAGAAAAAAATTTCTAGGATCCTTTTCTAGTAAAATAAGAATCGATGGTAATTTAAATATTGGATGAGTAGCTGCAGTTTCTTACCCTAGGACGTACGTTTTAGATGTATATCCTAAATAAATTAGGATCGAACAAGAAAGGGGTAAGTAGGGAACTCCTTAATATTATATCGTAGGATTTCATCTGTTGTGACTGGAGGGGTAACTTGAGAGGTAAGATATATTGTATAGATATAGCAAATTTATATAGGTTCTACTTTTGCCTAGAGATAATTTTTAGGATACGACTCCTATCAATTTTTTTGTCCCCTATTCGAATACTCCTTTGCAGTTTTAGCTCTTAATTGTAAGTAGAAAGGGCTGGGACTTTGTAGGAAGTTCACTTAACTGAATTTGCTAATTTATTCTTTCTATTTCTGACCCTCTATGCAAGAGTTCAAAGGAAACATGAAAATCAAGTACAACAAATCAATATATAAATTGGATACTCTTTCCTTTTTTCAGTCAGGCAAAAGCATAATAAAAAGGGGCTTTTAGATCTAAATTACGAAAAACTTAAAGCACCATAGACTAGCCTTAGAAAAACTAATTTGTGAACTACTTTACCCGCGGGGTTGTGTTACGTTTACAGGTAGTAAGTATAAGGAAAGGTTAAGAAACTTTATCTCAGAAAAGAAGAAGAACCCTTTGTAAATAGAATAATAAAAGATAAGTCAATGGGTATCTCTTTAATAATAAAATATGTAACTAAGAATCCTTGTATATAAATTCTTCTAAAAACTGAATACACCTTTTTTAAGTCTCCCCATTAGTTAATACACGACAATCCATGCTTTGTGGTGAAGAGTTCAAATCGACTTTAATAAGTCCAGTAACTACTCCTCAGGGATAAAAGGAACTCTAATTCTGTCTTACCGGGTAAAAATTCAATTAGTCTAAAGAAAAGTTATACAACCGAGAAATCCTAAGTTTAGACCCGATTCTAAGGCAGTAAAAACTAAAGTAACTGGGAAAACTTGGAGGTATGAATGGACCTGGCTTATGAAATAAAAAATTTGAAGTATTTATAAAAAAGGGGGGTGCTTTAAGAGCTAATTAAAGAAGCTCTTCTATATAAGTGATCCTATAAACCGCAGAGTATTTTGGGTCAAATAGAAGAAAGAAACACAGGGTAATAAAAGATTAAGAAGATCCGTTAAACTCTTATAAGGATAGACTTTTAGACCTCTGGCCCAAGGGTTTTCAAAAGCAACAATAATTTGAGAGGAACTTTTTACCATTATTCCTACACCTTCTTATCTCATCCAAGAATCCTTAAAAAGAAGCAACTTCAGAGGTTGTATCCAATATAAATTTTGTACTCCACTTTTCCTGTTTTATCCTTTAAGGGAGGTCACCTTAAAACGACTTGAAGAAACTTATAATCACCGAACTTCCGCTTATTTTACTCACAAGGCCTTTTGTCTACTAAGGAATCCTATTTGTATCGTATTAGCATTCTATTTTAGATCCATTCTATAAGAATACCATGCACATATTAAAAAATCCTTAGTCAAATCACTACCCGCTTCTTTATACCTAAATTAGAGCTCTGCCTTGTGTTATTCTAGGAGGGGTTTTTCTTCACTGCAAAACCCGGGTTTAGGACCTCTCGTCAGTATAAACCTCCCCATCAGTTTAAGCACTAACTTTCTGATTCTAGTTCACTTATTACTCATCTCCTTTTTCTTGAACAAGTTAAGGAACTCTTGATCTATGTCCGATGTCTAGTACTTCTGGTTATGCCTACTGGATGTAGTGACTTGCTCTTTTGATATAACCCAGCTTGCCTCTCCTAAACATAGGAACAAAACTCGTTTGGATCTAATTTCTATTATTCAAATATTCAAAGGATTGTCAAGCAAAAGAGTGATATTCCGCTGTGTTATCTTTATTGTTTTCTTATTAAATCTGGCAAATTTATTCATTCAGAAAATTTTAGACAGTAGAATATAAAAATACGAGAGAACAAGTTTACTCTATTTCCCTAAACTCCAAACTTGGATCTCTAACAGGCAAAAGTAAAACTAACCCCAAGGTAGAAATTTTTTTTGTTTAATAAGAGTTTAAATTAAAACTAGAAACGCCCAGAGAAAAAGATCCCCTTATTAAGACCACTCCCCTAATAACCAAGACCTCGCTAGAATTATATACAAAGCAGTAGGACAGGACTTGCACCCGTTTAGCTTAGTAAGGGATTCTTTAATAAAGTTAAATTTTCTTATTATTATTTGTAATTGTTTCTTGAATAAGATAAGGATCTTGCCAGAGTTGGAGATATAATGAAACGATCCGGTTTCAACAGCAAAAAACTTACACCGGTAGTGCTTTAACGAACTCCTTATATGAGTTTTCCTCTTGTTATGAAAGGCTTTTTACTAATTATTTACAGTAACCAGGTATGGGAGCTTCTTAATATAAATAGACTTAACTGAAAAGAATAAATATCGTAAATTATAAGCTCTACATTCAGAACTCGCTAGTGCAAACTCTTAGCTTAAGCCGAATCTAAAAAGAAATTCCTTGGAAGATTATGACCCTTTCATAAGGATCCTTTTTTGAGACTTACACAAATCGTAAAAAATAGTACGAAAAGGATGGATCGCTAGGGTCTACCTTAGCTTTTTGGTCCCCCTTTTTTCTTGATGAGATATAGTTTAAAAACACTCCTTACAAACGAAATTTTACTAGAAGAGCTCTTATTTTTACAGTATAGTATCAGGCGATTGTTCCTAAAATATGCCTATAAGTTTCTTACTTTTAGCAGAACATAATAAAGAACCCGTAACACAGGAGGTTAAAACTACTTGGTTAGCGGGCTAGCCTAAGTCCAAAAACTATAATAACTAGAGTTCGATTTCTAGGTACTTACGAGAAGCTTCTTGCCGAGTTCTCTTGTTCGAAAGTCTAATTAGGGGCTTATTCTTACAAAAATAGATCAAATTCTCCTATAAATTTCGAGATGTGTCTTACTTTAGAAATCTTATGTTTTCATTGGCTTTTATAAAGACTTATACTATAAGAAATAGAATCTTGTAATTAGTATGCCTAAATTAAGAGTTTACCTCGGGTTTTTTACTTATAAAAAGTATAGTTAGTTCATAAGAACTTATTGAAATAGGGTTAATGCTTTAACTTATAAGTCTTTTTTTAATAGAGTAAATCCTAAGTTTGTAAAGGAGTATTGAAAAAAGTCTTACTTAATTTGTGTATGAGTCTCGGGCTCTTGATTAAAAATGAAAGGAGTTTGAAACTTCAGTAAGAGACCCTTTTCCTAGCTTTCCTAAAAAAAAAGGTCGCAATTGCTTCACTTGTAATAAAAGTAGATTTCCTAAATTGAGGAGTAAACTGGCTTCTTTTCTACGAGTAAGTGCCTATAAGTTATATTTTTTTATCTATTAAATAAAGCACTAACTAAGAAATATCCTGAGGGTCCTGTAATTTGTAAATTTGTAGAATCAAGGGAAATCTCTAATATGAAAATAAACACTAATAATAAAAACTCTATTATATACTCAACTATAATCTCAATTTATAAGTCTTCGTAACACTCGGGCATTGTAAAACCAAAGGAAGCTTATTTATAAGAAATGGGACTCCACAATCTATATAATATAAGATTTATAAGTGTCCAATCTCTCTGAGGGATTTGAGCTTTCCCTAACAGTTAAAGGAGGATTCACATTAAGAGGAAGATTAAATATAGTTTTATAATTTCATAATAGTTAGCTAGGCTTGCCTTTTCTGTATTAGGAACTTTAGTTTAATAGGAATCTTATTCGAATATAGGAATTACTAAAAATAGAGGTACCTACTAGTATAAAATTAATCTAAATATGTAAACTGAACCAATTCCCTTGGTAGTGTATTGTTCCTATAAAGTATTAATGAGAGAGTTTAAAGCTCGTCTTAATTGTAGGTACTAGCTTAATACGTCTTTTCAATATTGTTGGGATACTGCTACTTCTTACTTACCTACTTACTTAGATTTCCGTTTATATGCTCTAATTAAAGGCGAGTTATTAGGCCGAGGAAATAGAAGCCAACTTCTAGGATATATAGGAAAGGAATTGTTATAAACAGTGTAATTGGAAAAGGAACTGCTACTATTCACTGTAGGTTTGGAGATCTCTCCCTTAGGTTTTTATGAAAAAAGTTTCAAAGCATTTGTTACCCTTTGAAATCTTTACAGGAAGATAGGAAGAATACGAACTTAAGTAGAAGAGGTGCCTTTAAATGTCTAGATTTTAGGTCTTAAGCCCAGAATTATTAGAGTCCGTGATGCTTTTTCACAAAGATCCTTAAGGCAGAAGTCTAGGGAATGAGAGATCTCAGCTTACAGAAATCAATAATTTTCTTTGGTACATAAGAATATTTTTCATATAATCTATAACGAGGTTACGTATTACCGGGTTTATGCGTTTTTCTTTTTAGACGTAAACTCATAACTGGGTAAGTAAAAGCAGCGAAGTTGTCGTTGATACTCTGGTTTACAAATAAGAATTTTATGTAGCTATAAACAAATAATTAATGCCTACCTAATAGGATCCTTTCCCCATTCTCAAGAACTACTACGGGTTATTAAAACTCTAAAAAGTTAAGTTAATAATCGTATTAAAAAAGTTACGAGGTAGCAATACCAATACTAAATGTTACAAGATTCTTATGGTAATTTTATCATAGACAAGAGCTGATAATACACAAATAAAATTGTAGAAAACTAAACCTTCTTTTAACGGGCAACTCTTTGACTTGCTCCTCATAAAAAGAGTTATATAATTAAATTTGTGCAATTTTTTTCTGGCCAAGATTCTCAAGATCTAGTTAGGAGTTTCCTATTTATAGTGCTCTCTTTTAGAAAACTTGACCCTATTATACCTGTATTTATGCAACATGGACTAGGAGTTCTAGAATCCCCGATTTTCCCAGTGTATCAAGAACTAAGCCTCGGATAAACCTTGGACTTAAATTAGGTTCTAGAGGTTTTTTTTTTTAGTTAGACTTTTAATTTAAGAAGTTGGATGTGACTGGAGTTACTCCAAATTTTGATACTTCAAGGATTTGTCTTGTAGAAGTTATCTCAGTAATTTAGAGTGTAAGGAGTAGGGATCCCAGTATCACATTACTTACTATACCCTAGATTTACCCTCGAAAAAGAAGACAGCGTAGCTGCAAAAGGAAAGAAAAGACCAACCCTTTGACTTATTATTGAATTTATTTTTTAATAGCTGTAATTATAAGGGTAAAGTACCTTATACTTATAGAAGTAAAAGAGTAACGGACTACTAATACTAATTTAATCCGACTTTGTAGGTATATTTTCTAAGTAGAATAAATCGAAAAAAAGGAGTACCTTATTTTCATATTATATGCCTCCGACCACCCTTAAATATGAAACCGAAAAAGGCTGCTCTCTATTTTATCTCTAAAGATTTCTGTTATGATTCACAAAAGCTAGTGAAAGTCATTATTACAGTTTTAAGGAATAAATGAAGTAACAAAAATAGCGAGTAAACCCAGAAAGTCAAAGATAGCTATTCTCTTAGAGGAGTTCTAAAAAATATATGATTTTAAGTAGCTACTGGGCCAGTACAAAAAAAAAAGAAAATATTGTAAAAGAGTTTTCTAAAAGGAGTCTTACTTGGTGTTCTATAAGTTTCCGGTTAGTAATTTGATATAGTTCAAATGGAGTTTAAAAGGACTCCCTTTCTGATTGATTAAAGCAAATCAAGATTATTGAGGTATTTACTTTCTTGGTAGAATATAAGGATTCTGAACCCGGTTATCTGGCGTACGAAGGTACATTTTTAATCCACTTCTGGTAGAACAAGCAGAGCGGTAGATAAATATTGAGTGGTTCAACTCGGCACCCCTTGCTATAAGATGGGGCACTTAACTTCTTATAAGTAACAAAGCTATTCTATATAAAAACTCTTGTTATATATTTAAGAATGAAAATTAAGGATACCTTACCATACCTATTGAGACTACTGGAGTTTACCTTTCACTGCGCGAGCAATGGGAAAGTGCGGAAAGCCCCCAGAATAGGACTAATATAAAAGGGAAGTTAGTAATTCCTGGATATAGAGTCTTCTTATTTTGAAGTCTAGGCAGTTCTATTCCGAAAGTTCAGCGAGGCTTGATTCTTGATTTAAAGAGAGTCCTCAATTATTAAAATGAATATTGTGTACTTCTTAATAGTTCAAAGAAAAGGATTTACTTATAGGAGGATTCATTGCTCTAAGTGTTGTTCAAGTTATAACGTCAAAATATAGGGTTGACTCATGCTTTTTTTACTAACCCATAAGAAGTGCTTGCTTATGGGCTCCTTTTTCTTTGTTTCTTAAACGAAACTCTATCTGGTACAGAAGAAATTCTAGCCAATTTGAGCCACCATGAGAGTTCTTTTCTTAGCGCTGAGGAAACAAAAGATTCTAGAGTTACAAATTAACAAGTCAGCAGTAGATAGATCTATATCTACCGAGCATGCAGTAGGAATACGCAGTTTTATCTAATTAGTCTTAAAATTCCCTAGAATCCGAAGTAATATCTAACAATACTTGGGGTATAGGAGCTGTCAGAATCACTCAAACTAAATAGTAAGTATTTGATAGTACATACCTATAGGCACACAATCTCTATCGACTTCTTCTCTTGTTGACTTAATCTCTTAACCTTCTTCTTAATATCCTAAAAGAACGAACAGAGTTTAGATAGAGTATAGAGTACTTATTACCCGTCTTCCTCAATAGCTCAGTGGTAGAGCATTTGACTGTTAACCTAACGGTCGTAGGTTCAAGTTCTGTTTCCTCTATACGACGATTTTTTTATACTTTTTCTAGTTAGATACTCCTAGGGTGCCCGCCCTATAACTCTAATAGGAATCTATATTATCCGAGAGGTTAGTTTAAAACTAGTAGGAGCCCTAAGCTATTATAATAAATTAAGTTCCTTCTTTACCTTTTTCTCTCAGTCTCATAATTTATATGGCTTCACTCAAACAAGGAATATTCTTTTTTTAAACCGGCATTCAAAACAAACAAAACTGGGATAAAACACTTTATAGAGTAACTCAGATATACCTATACCGAGGTTTTCTTTTAACACTTCTAAATTGCTTCTGTCTTAAGGTCCCCTAAGAAGGGGTTCGCAGTGTAAGTCTACGAAGTCCAGAATTAATGATATCACTTGATTTTATGGCTATGTTGGATTTATATTATTACTCTTACTGAACCCGGAACAATCAAAAATAGAGTATAAAACAGGGCAGCTAAGATAGGCATATAAAGTTGAAAAAGAAGAGTCTGGAATAATAGGAATATACCTTGGAAAACTAAAAAATTCCTTTGTTGATATAGATAATTACAAAATCTTTAAATGTTAAATGAAAGTCCTTGGAAGTAGAGAAATAAACTGCCTCTAAAAGTAAAACTGTTATTTACAGATTCTGAACAATTAAAACAGGTAAATCGAGAAAAGGGCTCGCTTTTTGTACTTGCTATTTCCTTTTATGGATCCTGCTGCCTGACGAATTCTTAGTATGGCAATTCATAATTCACACCAGTGTCCCTAAGAGGAGCACTGTAAAAGCCAAACTAGGAAAAAACCAAACTCTTGAGAAGTAAGTGATAAAAGTATGCTTGTAGTATCTATACATAATATTCGATATTGCACAGCTAAATTTAAAAGACCCCCGTTTTGCCTATCAGATATCTTTATTAGTTTTTTACAAGGGCTTTTAATTAATAGGGTTACATTTATCCTAATGATGTTATGTTGTTGCATGCCTTGTAATATAAGTACGGGTTCTATTTAGGGGTGCCCCAGACTATTCTTTACAAAAGTAATCCCAGCAAACCAGAAATCAAGGTAGGTAAGGGTAGCATATAGTCCCCGTAAGTAGCTTAGTCCTTCTTTTCTTAAAATTAATCAACAAAAAAGTTTAGTATGAAATATTTGCTTGCTTAGGATACTAATTTCTTCTTAATTTTAAAAACCTGAGTTTTATCTAAACGGAGGTTTTCTCATAGGTTTAGGCAAGGGTCCTTTATCAAGCGGTTGTGTAAAAAATGGATTAACTTCTTTATTACTTGCTACTAGAAACTCGAAATAACACAGGAATGTCTTATAATAAACCTTTAACTTACCCCCACACTAAGTCAAGACGAAAAAATAGGTGATAAATAGTAGTAGCTACCTAAATATGATAGAAAAAGCCTCTTATTCTTTGAAGCACCCTGGAAGTAAGAAACTTTCTAATAAAATAGAAGTCCTAAAACCCACGAAGAGTTGAGTAAATTTATTTATGAGGTTAGCCCTTGGTTAAATTAAATATAGAAGCTTTTTTTAAACCATTATATATATTACTCTACCCTTGCATTATTAATATAAAGATTCTTTGATCAATTTAATACCTAATTGATCCAGAAATACGCACAAAAGAAGTTCGTTTATCCTCTTTTAGGTCCTTTTTTTTACATATAACATTTGTTGAGTAGAATCCCCTTTTATGGTTAAGCGTTTGAACATTTAAATTGGTAGCAATACGAGGAAGGAGTAGTTTTTTTCAAAAGGGTTCAAAGCCTGTCGACCCAAACCAAGTGCTTACATTACCTATCAAACCTTTTACTTGGTTGTAATAACATATTTTCATGAAAGTAAAGCCTAAATAATGCAATGCGTGGATAAAGAAGAAACCTTACTTTGTAAATTACTAATGAGTCCTTTGGTTCCTATATTCTACTGAAGGATCTCCTAAAAGCTTCTCCTTTTTATCTACTAAAATAAAACTAGTCTTTAAATGCACTTTAATGAGTCCGTTGTAAAAAAACTATCAGGTATTATGTTGTTATTATACCCTATACCTTCACTGGTTTGTTTAGAGATAAAGGGTGTCGAAGTACTAATTCAAGGGTAAACTCTCACATGAGTATTAAACAAATTATCAACAGGTGGTAGACCTTGGTATTTATAATAAAAATTTCTATTACTTTTTTTAATAACAGAAAACTTGGATCAATGCAGTTAAATTTTATCTTCCACGTTCCTAGTTCTTAATTATATCATAAACAGGGTATAAACCTTTTAATATCTTGTTATCTCCTAGGTTTCAGATAAGTGGTTGCGTAAACTTATTGAGCTCTTTGTAAACTAGCAATTTTCTAAGTTTCAAGTTGAAGAATTCTTTACCAAAGCTAGCCAGGGACTCGGGTTGAACCCTCTGTGTATAAATCCCCTAACGGGTGACTTCCTTGTGAAGACTAATATACTAAGCTCTTTCGGGGTAAATATTATCGATTTGATTCTTGTAACTCATATAAAAGAACGAAAGATGAAAGCTTGATCAGAACATAATAAGTGATTGAATTCTGTGTCTAAACAACTGGCATAGTATCTATACATCCTAAAAAAGCAAGGCATTTTTCTGTATTAATTTAGGTATTTCTTATTTAAATAGTCATAGTGTTGCATAACCTCACAGAAGGGTATATTCTAAGGGGCTAAATAAGTAATTCTTAAAGGAAACCTTACTTTTTCCTTTATTTGTAGTCCATTCCCAAGCTAAGGATTCTCATTTCTTTGTATTATTAAAACCTGTGTTTTCTAGTTGGTTCTTATAGTGTAAGGTGTTCTATGCTATAATACCATAATGCATTAACCTCCTTCACAAGGTTTTAGTCGGTAACATGGATTAATGTATGTAGTATTAAAGCACTCTCCTCATTAACGATAAGCTACGGGTAAGAAGAGGAATGCACCTAAAGAGTCACTCCTTATTTTGTCAGTGTAGTGTTCCTGTATCTGAAAAAAAAGTTAATCTAAACTCGTTATATAGAGTTTTCTAGTCTATACCTTAATAGGTATAATATACCCCTGTTAAATGATATTCTAGATGGGATTATTCTATAGAATTAGTATTTATAATCTTTCGTATTTGTTGAAAGTATTTACTGAAACGGGTTTGTTATTCTTATAATGGATCTGTATTTGTTATCCTTTTAGTTAGTTTTTTATTAAGGAGTTTGCTTATTTCCAGTTTTCTAGGTTGCTAGAGTTAGGTATGCCCGAGTTTAGTTTATAAGATAGATTATGATAAGACCCAACATCAAGAAAGTATGAATTTTAAATTATATAAGGGGCTTCGTTCCGTAATCTCTCAACTTAGTGTTGACAGGGGTTAAGTCCAGGAAATTAATTAGGTAGGAGAGTACAAATAAAGTAAATAAGGGGATATAAAATTAGAAAAAGGGAGAGCCGGCTTAATATAATTATATAAAATCAAAATATAGGGGCTGCTTAAGTAATATAATAAAAGGAGTCCTCGTCTTTATTCCGGGTTTTTCCTTTGAAAGGTTCATAAGGGGTTTAGTACTAGTCTTGGTTGGATGTTTCAAGTTTCCCATTCCTGAAGCTAAAGTAATTTATTTAGTTTACCAAAGTATTTAGGCTTTCTATGAGAACAGTCCTCACAAGCCCAGTTAGTATACCCGGATTGCACTACTATATACTCCGAATTCCCGACCCAGGTTAGACCAGTAAATGTGTTTGGTGTTCTGAAAAACTTCTTAGAGAGAGAAGATTTAGTATCCGTTATATTTACTAGATAAGTTTGCTAGCAAAAAGGCAAAGTTAACTATAATAAGGGGAAGAGCAGCTCGAATGTTAATGAAAAAATCCCTAATATTGAGACCTTAGCTTTTTAATTACCAGTAGAGACTTATATTATATTATATACTTTACTTAACTTAAAAGGAATTGGTTCAAAAGCCCTCCGACACTTAGCAAGCAACTCCCTTGTTATTTTCCCCTGCAGTGAGAGTAAAAACTCTACTTTTAACTATAGGATATCTAATATAGCAGACTTCTTTGATAATTAAAGAGGAGTTTCTCTGAATACAAAACCAAGAATGAACACGGGTGTACTAAACCCTTTCGTAATATAAAATCTAGATATAAGTTCGTCGAAGTACCCCTTTTTTGTAAAAGTTACTGGGACGTATTTAGCATGTATTTTGAAAGCTCTCCTCAAGCCGCAGGCCTATAATAATCTTGAACTGAAGGAATAGAGGGGTATATATTACGTCATATTATAAGACAGTTTTTATAATCAAATAAAGGATAACAAATAAAACGAAAAGATCTATTTCTGGATAAATTCTTGCTTATTTCTGGCTTTGGGGTTGCTATTAAGGTGTTTGTGCATTTGAAACTTTTAATACCCCGTTTTTTTATAAAACTAACAGAGCAAGACTTTTTTTAAGGTATAACAATCGGAAATCCGAATAAGCCCCTTTATCTTCCAGGACAGGTCATAACCAAGTATTCTATCAATATTAAAAATTCTCTCTTTGATAAACCCGAAAAAAAATACAGAAGCAAATTTGGCAATAATACGGACACCTTTTAATTGGAATTCGAGAGATAAGAATTTTTCCGTTCCTAAAAGCCGGCCCAGGAGTTCTACATCAACTTGCCTTTAACAAGGGGTTTTGGTGCTGATATAGGGTTTTATTAAAGAGTAGAGAATCCTCTTGATATTTTCGGGTAACTTTTTGATCTAGCTTGCAGTGCCGAGACTTTTGAAACCCGATTTAGATAGAGCCCTTGTATTCAACAAGTTAGAAAGATGCTGCAGTAATAAGAATAAGGAAAGGCTTTTAGTAGAGGTACAGGATTTAAGTTTTTATAAGATCATGGGTATGTTAGTAAATTTCGAGTTTTATAGCTTTTAATTTTGTAAATACTCTATTTTTGAATGAGGAATTCCTTGTTCTATAATAGAAAGGGGTGGCGTGAAGATAATAAATTGTAATTAAGTATTTTAACTTATTCTATATAGGAGTTCCTTTTTTCCTATATATATAGTAACGTGAGTCAATTTCCCCTTTTTAGTTATTACAATCTATGCTCAATATAAGATTACCTTGTAGGATATCGAAGAAAAGGACATCGAGTACTTTACGGTTTTACTTTGCGAAGATATATGAGACGTCATTCTTTTTAGGAATTTTTTGTAAACTGTTGATAGACAATAGGGTAACAGCCTGCTCGCCAATAGTACCCATAATACTAGTGTAAAGTAAGCTAATTACAGGTTCTAACTTATACTATTGGGCCATCTTCACTGGAACAAACACAATCAAGGAAATCCTTTTGCAACCGTACTGTATCGTAGTAAAGTTAAGTAATGCTGAAGCCTTTGAAATATAGAGATACTCTAGTAGAACACAGATACAATTTTAATCTTTTTGCAGGGGATACTTAGCAAGCTTCTAGTTTTTTGGTGGCTTTCCACTAAGAGAGTGCACAATTTGATTGATTTCCTTATTTATTCCCCCAATTCGAGAAATACCTCTACGTTTTATTATTCACTGCGTTCCAGAAGTCTGAGTATACGTTAGTCTAATTATGGGGTATTATATGGTTCACATTCAGATCCTACTTCTAAGCTACTACAGTAAGTATAATAACATTAGGTGTTTGTACAGATTAATAATATTCACTTCCTTGTAATTCTTTTAGGGCTCTAACCTACCTTATTCATTAGGGGATTTTCGGTACTGAAGTTTTCTTTTATACTGCTAGTTTTACACAATTATCAAGCTAAGGAACTCTTTTGTCATATTACACGGGGGAATTTAAGATCAAAAAGTTTAGTAAGTCATTATTAAAAAGGTCTCCATTTCTAGGTATTACATCCAATATTGTCGTAATATTAGGGCTCTCGTAGTGTACTAAGACTATTGGTGAAAGGGAAGTTTCAATTTATTCTATTTTTAAGGTATGCTTTTTTTAGTCTGGGTAGAAGAACCTTGAAAGAGAGGAGTATAATCCCGACTTACGTATGATGTTTTTGTTGAATTTATCAATAATAAAGATACTTTGAAAAAAACAGGAGTTTAGCTTTCTGCTTTCTAATTTAGAGTGTTAATGTAGTTGATAGATCAAGGAGACATTTTGATTGCTATAGTATTCTCGGATTTTAGCATAAGTGTAAGGAGCGACTAGCTAAAAATTTTTATTAAAAAAAGGTTAACTGAAAAGCATAAACCGAGAAATTCATTTTTATTTACTTGTTTTACTCTAGCTTTAGTAGCTATGGAGTCGAGGAGAGGCTGTAAATCTAACAAGGATTCTATGTACAGTAATTTTTTAACGAGTGTGCCGGGTACTCTTAAAGTTTTCAGATCTAGGTTAAGTAACTCTTTTAAGAGTTTAGGACAGTTTGTATTCTAGTTTCAAAACCCAAGCACAAGTAAAGTATAAACTACATTTGGAAAAATTGGCTTTTAGTTTACACTTCTTTTTAAAAGGGGAACCCCTACAAAGAAAGCATTTGCCACTCCTAAGGAAATTTGGCCTAGCTTACTTATTTATACTAATTTTATGCTTATAAGCAACCCTCTTTTAACCAATTCCAGGTATTATTGTTATTATTAAAAAGAAACCTTTTAGCAGGTACATAAAATTCTTTCTAAATTACTACTGTTCTAATTATCCGAATAGAAAATCCCATTAGAAAGCTTGGACTGCGCATCTATTTCTAATTTTAAACACTAAGAAAAACGAGACCTAGGAAACACTGAAGTCCTAATTCCAAGGGACTCCTTTAAACAAGGCGCCTTTTCGAAGATATATAATTTCTTGAGCATTTACTGTTTATAAGAATGACTCTAGTAAAATACCAAGAGATTATATTTTTTAATCCCTATCAGTGACTTAGTCTTGTTCTTGCTTATTTGGGGTCTTCATCAAAATAGATAGTGGTAACAAAGTTTGGGAGTTATAGTGAAGCACGCTTAGTATAAGATGCTTGAGAAGAGAGCTCATAGTACTTCTTTGACTACTGGACGTGCTAGATAAAAGCTAGGAAGGAGTCCGAATAGGGAGAATATATCCCGCGTAAATATTTGAAGTATTGCTTACCTGTTCTAGTTTTCTTATATTGTGTCTATGTTTTATTCAGGCAGAAAAGGGAAACCCGGGCCCAATTAGTTCAAACTCTTTCAGTTCCTTAGCTTCTTAAAGTTACTTGGTCTACTCTCTCTCAGGATCTTCCTTTCTCTCTTAAATCTTCAAATTCATGTAACAACCTCTTTTTTTAGGATATATTATCTTTCTTGTGGTATCCCGAGCTAAGAAGTACTCGCAAGGGATTTTATGGCATATCTTTTCTATGTTAAGCATATAGTATAGGATTCCCTTTGACTTCGAAAAGCGCTTACAGATTTCCTTTCTGATGAGGGGACAAAGCCTTGAAAGTTTTTTTAATGATTTGACTAGATACACCTAACACCTTGCTTATAAGAGGAGTCCTATAATGGAGCAAAAATTGCACTAAAAGGCGTACAAATTTAATCCACAAATGAGTAGAAAGTCCTTGAATTCTTCAACAAGTACTGAGTTTTTGCGGATCTCTTATAGTATATATAGTATAAGACATATTCTGTGACTTTAATGTATTAACCTAAAATTAAATAGTTTAACTTAAGTACCAGGAATACAGGGCTTTTAATAAAGTCAGATCAAGTTTTTAAGCGGATTCCATTAATCTTATTGAGTATAACTGTAATACGATACCCTCTGAGTAATGCCTTTTAGACAGGTAATTTAGGCTTTTATCAGCTTCGCTCTCTCTATCATATCTGTTTCAGATCAGAATTCTAGGATTCGAACCGATGGTACAAAAGTATATCTTTTTGAAATTGAATATCGAAGGTCCAAGCCCCAACTCCAGAGACTAGAACCAAAGAAACTAAAAAGGATTTTCTAGTTCTAACTTTATCCTAGGTAAACTAGGGGCCCGTAAGGATCCGAATGGATAACTAATATAATAAAAGGGGATAAAGTTATAATGTAACTAAATCCTGTTTATCCTGTACTATGTCTTTCGTGGAGCATAGAAGAAGTGTCTGTTACTGAATTTAAAGAGTTCTTCCATTGATTAGCTGGGACCTATCCTATTAGACATAAGGGCTTTAAAGTTAAAGGTTGAGGTAGGTCTGGAACATCAAATATTTTAAAAAATAGAATAGCCCCAAGTATAAGATTAGTATAAGATTTCATTGCATTAAGTTATGAAATGCAACTCTATGGGGTATCCGCTCAGATCACAATATAATGGTAGTTTGGAATTTAGGAATGTAATGAGTTGTAATAATAGGGATCTCATCTATGTTACGGGGTATCTTATTAAACTTTAAACTTCTTAAAAAGTGATTTCATTTTTCAAATTTATACTTTTTAGTATTAGGGTATGATGGGAAGCGGCAAAGAAGGCAGAACTCTTTTTGACGAGTCACTTATATAGTTTATATATAGGTTCGAAAAGCTAAAAATATAAGAACAAGGAGTACTTAGTCTAGTGAGGAAGCAATGAAATCACTTAGATAGAATAAAGAATAAGATTCCATTACGTATTCCGTATACCTTCAAGTGAGCTGCTTCTGATCTTAACTCTTCGGAAACTAAGATGCAGTTCCTCTAAAAAGGATTCCCCGGTTTAGCATTAAAATTCCTTACTATGGGAAACTTTTGACTAAAGGAAAAGCTTTTCGGGGACCCCTAGTTAATATATTTAACTTTATTATAGAATATAGAAAAATCAAGACAAAGTGCTTTATCATAAGAGAATCCATATTGGAATGGATACCTATCTACGACTTAGAATATTTTTATGGTAAAACAAAAGGCAGGATCAACTCGTAAAATAAATTTACTTGGTTATAAGTGAAGTTTTTATTTGATATAGTTTATCTCTTACGGGTTACTTAATAAATATTCGTTTAGAATGAGAGCTTTTTAATACTAGAAAAAGGAGCGCTACTAAAGTACGATATGATATAATTAATACAGTGTAAAAAATATTTTTTATTGCCTCGCATTTCTGCATTTTCGTTGTATTGATTGGAAAGAATTACATAAAAACTCGATTTAGACCACAGTCCATAAAATAAGAAAGTCTCTACTAGGAAAGTAAGAACGACCTATTAAGTATTAAATATTATTGTACATAACAATGCTAACTCATTAGTACTTTTATTCTTTTATTGGCTATAGGATTTAGGCACTTTTTACAGTTCCTTTTATGCAGTAAAAGGAAAAAGTGCTTTCTATAATTAGAATCTTTACACCTCGTAAGGAAAAAATAATGCCGTATCTATTGAGCTATACACCCCAATTCTGGTTTATTCCAATCCTCGAAAGAAAGATCACGCGGAGTTTTCTACCTATCCCTAATTTCTAAATATACGTTCGTTCATACCTAGCGTAGTCGTAACCGAATTATCTAATTAGATATTGAAGTCATTACAATGTACGAGGATCCAAGAATAAGGAAGACTGATTATTATGCTTACACTTCTTAAAAGCGTATCATATCTTTGTTGTAAAGCTTTTAAGGCTGGGATACCTTAGAAATTATGCTCTGGAAGTATACCATAGATTACATAAAATACACACCAATTGTTCACTAACTATCAAGGTGTAACGCCGAAAGGGTGTAAATTATATTTATACAAAAGAGCTCCGCAAACTGTATAGAACATAAACATTAGAAGTTAGATCAACAGGCCTGATCTCGGATTTTTTAAAGTAAAAGTGTTCCTTATATTATTCCCGAGTAAGCTAGGTTCAGTTACTGCAGTATACCCAGCTAAATAGGATTTTTCAGTCTAATCAAACTTACTTTTTAAAAATCCTACAGTAACTTTATTCGAATTGCACTGAAGTTTGTTGTTTTGTATAGTTTAAGGAAACCCTAATTATTAGACGGAAAGTTCCCTACCATGGCTATATTTTACTCATTGTACCAGAGTACAAAAGTTGCAGCTATGAAATATACAAAATACACGTGAAAAGAATACTGCCTAAAAAAGGGAGGTATTTCGTGGATAAGGATTATATAATTATATAATAGAATTATAAAGCTCCACACTAAGTCTCTCATCCAAAAAATAGATATCTAAAATACCAAAGGGACTTGGATACGAGTACAAATATTACTTAGCAGAATACGTTAGAATGAACAAGCTAAAATATAAAAACCTTATCCTCGTTAAGCTATATGGAACTTTCTCTTTTTTAAGAAACTCTAGAAAGTCAATACTCCTGAATGAGATCCTTTTTTTATACCTAAAATTTCTTAAAAAGCACTCTTTATACAAGTCTCTATGCGGTTAAACTTATGAAAAACATAAAAAAAATTTGTAAGGATAAGAAAATATACATGAGTACAGCCACGGGTTCGAACCAAATTGGAGGATGGGGCATTTGAGGTTTCGCTCAAAAGGTTCTTAAAGATTAAGGTCTGTAAATAATTTAGTGCAGGTTCGAATATGGTCAACCCGTATTGAATCTTATTGGAAAAACTAGGTTTTCAGAGAGTACACTTTAAAAGTCGATAAATACAAGGGAATTTTTCTAGTTCTAGCTTTATCACGATCCAATTAGACTAGTATGAATAGAACTTATTCTTCAGTTGACTTACATCGAGTTGCTCACAGTGTTTTACAAAAAATGTCAGCTATGTATATAGACTTTTGTAAATCTTTTTTCCCTTTTTGGGTTTTACATAGGATTCATAGTAATGAAATTACTCTACTAGAATGAGTTCCTTTTTAATACCGAGTAAGGAATTAAGCCTTAGCTTAATTTTATATTAAGTCTCTCTGGGGATTTTTTGCCATATCATCTTATGTAAGGCATCCCACAAATAACCTAAATAACCAAAAATTAAAAGCTTCCCTTGTTTAAACTAAAGTCAAATATGAGCAGGATGTAAAACTCCTTAATTATATATATAAAGGAGCCCTCAATTGTAGAGTAGACTTTTTAGTTATATATGTTTTCTTTATCCTATATACTGGATACCCTTTCGTTAGTAAATAATACATGGTAAGGTAGATATGCGGTGGCTTTTCGAGAATCTAAATATAGTGTATAGTTAGTACAACGTTGCTAATATTAAGGATATACATTGAAGGTGCTATTTTTACAAAATAAAAGAAAGTATACGATACAAAGAAAGTAAACCGAGGGGCAAAGCTTATTTTTAAGAAAGGTTGTTGTAGGGTTTTCCGATAGACAGAATCTCAGTATGGCGGACCCGTAAAAAGTGATCCCTATGTTTTAAGTAGTTACAGTGTAACTCTATCAGAACCCAGAAATAACTTATACTCTACTGGTAATTGACGTAGATTTAATCTTGAAATAGAAAGGGGACTGCACCTATTAGTATGTCTTTAGTTACAAGTTTATTAAACTAACAAAAAGATGTCAGCTATCGGACTGCGGGCTTACTCGGATGTAGCTGAATATTAGTATGTTACTATTAAAATTAAAATAGGGTACCCCTTAATTAAAGGCTTATTCTAAAAAAAGCTTTGTCTCTTTCATGCTCTACGTAGTATAAGTATGTCTAGAGGTAACCAATAACAGGAAATGCAAGTAATCTCTACTCAACAATTCCCTAGATAGGATAGGTTTTCATTTTATTAGTAGTTTTAAGGTTAGTTCTTTTTAGCTTTCCTTGGTGAGTAAATCCAGGTTAAAAAGAAACAAGTGTAACTGACAAAGCCCGCTTTCTACTTCGGTTTTTCAAAACACCATAAGAAACCAAAGTGAAGGATACCCAATAAGTTAAGTACTACTAAGTCGAATTCAAGTTGATAGATAATATAATGGAGATTCGTCATAATGGGAGATTTACAATTGTGGTAAGATAGAATTCTTATACTATCACACAATATGATTCGCAATGCTGAAACACAAGGTTCAAGTTATACTTTTTATTATACCTTTCTAAACTAGAGGTGCTTAAATTACTAAATCCAAAAACTAAAGTCTTCAAACAAAATCTTTGTAAAGTATTAAAGTATGGGAGTACTCTAATTGCTCTATTGTATAGATTGCTTGAGCTATGAGCTCTTAGTATTAGACCAAATTCTCATGTAATCCAAGACCCCACGGATGCTCGCTAGTTAGTAACATAACTTAATTAGTCTAATTACCTATATGCTGCTTCGTGTGGGAATTAATAAATAAATGGTACTTAAAAAGGTTACAAGGGCAAAACTAGCTTTTTTATAACAATTAACAATAATGATGTTGAGAGTTTTATTTGCTCGGGAATACATTGTAATATATTTGTAGTAAATTTCTGAAGTTGCTTCAAAAAAAGGGAGGGGCTTAATAAGGTAAGTATCTTTTGGAGTTTCCAGTTTTGTTGAATGCTTTTGCCGTGAAATTGTGCTAAAATGTCTCACTTGGATGAATAGCAAGATTCCGCGGAAGTTTGCTAGTTAGTGAGTTTCTTTTACTACTTTTTTATTTGTTTCCTAAGTTTGTTTGCTTGTTTGTACATTTTTAGGACGTAAAGTCTTATTTCCTAAATTTCTACTAAAGCAAAAAGCGAAAATTGATAAACTTATTCCTAAACGAGACCCTTTCTATAAGTATAAATTGCAGTACAAAGCAGAGATTGCTCCTTGAACCAAGTTAGATTCTTTTTCTATTGATCAGGAAATATCTAAATGTAATCTTGTAAATATATGAGGCCTTTATCTTATTATTTTTAATTTTTAATCAAGAAAAGACTTTTTTCTATATTATACTCAAGGTACGCGCCCCGACTCTATAAGATATCCCGAAATTATGAAACTAGCTGTTGACTAATTAAATTAATGTTAAAGGAAATCTTCGTATTTGTTCAAGTTTTTAGGTATTGAGTATTCTTCTCAAGAAATAAAGTCCCCACGATGTATGTTGCAGGACTAATATGCCTTTCGAATTATCTAACTATTAGTACAAGTCTTAAAAGCGGTATGGCATCTCGATGAGTTATACGGTGTTGTTGGTTCAGAGAAACTTATTAGAAAAGCTTGCACTAACTCTTTTGAAGCTAGGAGGGGGGATCCTAAAATAAGGTATAAAATAAAGCATTAAACAAGGATTAAAGTATATGGGTAAGAGGGGGGATGTTTATACCGCCCGGCTTTAAGAATAATAAATTAAACTCTGAAAAAGGGAATACCAAAGTTTCAAGTCCGATTAGGTATAGAGCCCTGTTAAGTATTCGATAGGGTAAACTTAAGATATGCTGCTTACTATTAGTTACCGGGTATTCCGGTAAAAGGTGTCCCCCAGGATAATTAATAGGCGCTTTGCCTGTTCTATACCCCTGTATAGTATATTATGAAGAGATTCTCTCTAGACAATAATAGAAATTTGGGGTCGGTATTTTTAAGGCTATTTATCGGGACTCTGGCTATAGTAATTCTTTGTCATTAAAGGATTCTCTAAAAAGTAATCTTTTAGGGTTAGCGCAGTGCGGTTGGATTAACTTAGCTAATATAAAGGAGAATTCTTCTTTTGGCACTAAAATAATTAGTAATCTAATTACTATTAGGAGTTTCTATGTTTTTGGTTTTTAACAAGTAGCTATGCCTTTATTAGTTGATGGAACAAACGGGGTTTCACAAAAATCGGTTAGAGTACTTTAACTTCCGAGTTACTTATACATTAGAGGAATTCCTTTAGTTATACGGATAATTAATAGAATTTCTTTAGCTCCGCATTTGACATCGTGCTGCAGTTCGGGTAGATTCTTTAATTGATACTTTGGAACTAGGGATCCCCTTTTAGAACTTCTACTTTTTTCAGTTTAACCTCGCGCGCTTGTTTATAGGCCAGTTGTATACTACCCGGGTCACAAATTAGAGTTTAACTCTTTAAATATACTAATAAATTTTAACTATTTAAGAGGAAAGGAGTTCTACGTAAGTAGTAGACTACAAAAATAATAGAAGCGCTGACTTTAGCTAATTTAATAATACTTTCTGAAGCTAACGGAAGCTAACGGAAGATAAAGGAAGGCTACAAAGCTTTTCGGGGACTGCCTTTTATTTATAATATTCCTAGGATTGGGTTATCTATGACAATGGGCCTAGCAGTTGCTATTATACTAATTATTACTGCGGGATGTTCCTTGTAGAAAGAAAGAAAGTAGGATTAATTACCCCCCTTTTAAGTAAGGTACTACACTAGTTACAGAAAAGATTTCCTTTCCAATATACTAAATATGCATGGTACTCTATCTAGTAGGATACGTTACCAAATAAAATTGGTGTTAATGGTTTGCACCAGGATAATTACTATGGAATATTTTATAACTAAATGACACAGTTGAAAGCATATACTGAAACTTGTTAAAAAGAACTCCCCTGGTAGGCGGCTCCAGTTAGATTCTGTGATCTTGATAAAACTTCCTGCTATCTGACTTACTATATTTGATAAGTTCCCCCTTTCTTTTTACGAGCACCCTTTGTTAATTTCGGCAGATTCAAGGTTTTCAAAAAACCCTAGACTCCTTCTTTTGCAATATATTTTTTGAATTCTTTTCGTAATTCTAGTTACCAAACTTGAGATAAACCTAGTTGGATATATACTATATAAGAGAAATCCTGTTTACTTCAATCCTAAGACTTTTCTGAAACTCTTAAAAAAAGATAAGACCAAAGCTTAAGCTAGACTCGTTAACAGGAAACAAACTCTTCAATTTTACAGAGAAAATAAAATCATAGTAATTGTAATACCTTCTCTTGGGCTGCCCGTTGGTAAAAAGAGTGTCCTTTTTCCAATTTTTAGTCTAGATAAGGACAAAAACCCGAGATTTCTGGATTATAATCTGAAAAAGCTAAGAGTAGCCAGTCATAAATAGTAAACAAAGCCTTTCCCGTTTATCTGTTAGAGTTAAAGTAAGCTTATTAGTTCCCGGTTTTCAAGCTGTTATAATAAAACCTTCTTATATCACAGTATTTCAGGAATATTTTTTGGGAAATTCTATGCTCTATCTAAGTTACCCCCAGTACTCTCGGTATGACCAGATGTAACACAATTAGACTTTACTAAGTAAAGTTAGCTTATCCACAAACCAACAGAGTCATTAGTGAGTACTTCTCCTTTTACAAGAAAAGTAAAGGAAGCACATTAAGGCAAGCTCCAATTGAATCCTTTTTTTGCCCTAAAATAACTATCCATTTGTGTTTTCACCTAAGTAAAAAGTATTCTTAGGAAATTGAACGCTATTGGGGCCCTGTCACCGCTAAGACTTAATAATATATAGCTGGGTTTCACTGATACGGAAAAGAAAAGAAGAGAGTCAAGTCGAAGGCTAAAGGTACAAAAAGATTTTTTGCTTGCTATTACTTTTTTAGATCTCATTCCAAGTCTATCATATTTTTGTGTCTTACTCAGTACAAATAAATAAAATTTAAATATTAAGACTTGTTTCTGTCAGAACGTTGTAAATACTATTCGCTATTAGCCTCAACCTAGATCTATTTAGTGTTAATAGGTATCCTAGTTTACCAATTGTTCTTGTTTGATAAAACCCCGAGCATGCCTTTGTAAATCTAATAACTATTAATGCTGGATTAAGCCACTCGTCGGTAGAGTATTGACCTAATAGTGGAAATTTCAAATCCCAATATAGTGATTTAGTATAATGAAGAAAAGATCGGTCATGAGTGCAAAAATTTTATCAGAAGCTGGAGAAGAAGCTCTAAGGTTGATATCAAGGGTTAGTTTCTTATTATGAGAGCAGAGGTTCACGCGTCTCATTGGGGGACCAATTATAGGATTTTCTATTCTATTAGTAAGAAATATATACAGAATCTGAATTTAAAGGTGATACAACAATCAGAGATAAGAAGCTTCCATACCCATAAAAGGAACAAAATATGGAAGAAGAATATAAAAATATAGATCAACACGACTGCCTCAAAGATAAGTTTTAAATAGCTAATCAGAAAAACCCGGACTAGCGCCTACGTAGGCTCTTCTTTAAAAATCTAGCATGACTGAGCCTTAATTTTTCTTTCCTATAAAGCTACTTTGTTGCTTCCTATTAGAGGTCCCCGTTTTTGCAAAAAGGGAGGGAGGGCGCCCTTTATAGTTCTAAACCGCATTATGCCTGCTATATACTATTATATTTACTCCTCTGGATACACAAGAAATCCCAAGTCTAACTCTTTTACTTCGAAAAGGACTCTCCTATTAAATAAAAACAGAGGACCCTGTTATCCTTAGCTTCCCTTTATACTTTTTTAGTAAAGTCAAGGGGCAGTAAGGTCGGGAACTCCTGGGAATACTTTTAATTAGTTTTGGGTTTACTTGTATTTCAATGAAAGACGGAGTAGGATTTAATAGTGTGTACGATAGCTCTAAAGGGACTCCAGTGTAGTACTGGATATGTCCTCACGAGGAAATCAAGTTAAGCTTATTGGTTGAATTAAAGGCAAGAGTGGAATAATATTATAGGAACTCTCTATACAAATGGCAGGCTTACAAGTCTAAGGAGTGCTGCGGGTAACGGCGGCCCTATACAATTTCATAGAAATAAAGGCTCCTATATTCAAGAAAAGTTTATTATTTTAGAGCATGACGGAGTTTGGTAATGGATCCTGTTAATATTAGTCGTTTCTACACAATTAGAAATTTTATAACAATAGCGCTTAGGAAGCAGTAACAATTAGAATTATTCACTCTATATTTTTTGTATCACAGATTTGTAAATATCGAACAAAAGACAAATAAAAAGGAACAAAAATTTTCACTCTCAATTTTAAGCCTAGATGCACCTAGGATAGATGAACGTTGACAGTTTAAGAGACTATATAATCTAGCTTAAATCAGGACGTAAGTTGGGGGGAATATTAGGGCACTCATTTAAAGACCCACGTTTTATTCAATTAGAATAAAGAGATACATACGTTAGATATTTGTTATCCATAATATACTAATTGTGAAGTCAAACAAAGCTAAAAATAAGTATCACTACTTTCCGAACCCTCAGGATTAGTTAGATTAGAAAAATGGAAAATACTTTCACTTAGGGTTGGGAACACCAGTATTGTACTTGTCATTTTAGAGTACTCAAAGAAGCAACTGTTGGAGACCCCTTATTACGGATTTTCCTTATTTCTTTGAGCCGCAGTAAGAGGAATCGCAAAGGATTAGATCTTAAAAATTATTACATGCGCAGCAGAACCCGGGTCCATTAGTTAATATAAACCTATTAAATATTAGGGCTTACGTTAAAGACATGGTTGACGGGGATCTCTTCTAACAAAGCAATGTAGCAAATGGGTTCTATTTGAAGTATTATGTCAACTGCTTTAAATGCTTAAATGTATGAAAAAAGGAGCTTGAGGTTCTATACATTATAATATTTTAAGGCATAGAAGTTATTGGGCTAAAAGAAAGCCAGCTCAAGGGTGATTCTGTGGAGTTAAGTACAATTTCTTTTCGGGAATTAATATATTGAGAGGTAGTTCCTAAAATTTCTGTGAGATACTCTTAATCAAACTATTGTTAACTAAGGAAGAGTGGGTTAAACCTAAGCAGTCAGATATTAAAAGCTAAACGAAATCTTGTACAACTTGCTTCTTATTAAAAAAAGAAGAGTTAAGGGACCAGCCCCCTCTTAGCCCGTGTGCTCTTAATTAAGCTTTTGGCAACGAGGACATAAGAGAGATAGTTCCCCATTAAAACCCCTGTTAAAACAAAAAAAGCATTACTCTTAGAATCTAGAAGATTAGAGTAAGAAAAACACGGAGTTATTTTGTGAAATATTAGAAACAGATTACCGAGGACTCTTTGTGTTTTTTGTGGTAAGATATCTAAATCCTTTGGACGCTTTAATAAGAGGTAAGAGGAAATCCTTATAACTAACTTCTACACCGTATAAGATATAGCATTGTATACAGCAAACCAATATGCTCTCCTTAAAGGTCACGTAAGATTAGAATTAAATTTTAATTGATGTCACACCGCTCTAACACTTAAAATTTCGCTGGTTCAAGTCGTGTCAATCATCCTCTAAAAGTACTCATTCACTCATTCCTTGTACCCCATTTTAGATATCTGATGTTAAAATACAAAGGTTTATTTGTCAATCTGAACCGAGTTTAGCTTGATCAAAAAAGATGCAAAAGAAGTTCTTTTATGAGGAGATCAGAACTATTTATAGCTTTATATAAAGACAATTTGTATTTGATTTTCTGGGAAATAAGGATAGACTTGAAAATTTATATGACAATCGGGTAAGCTGATTGGTGGTTCCTAATTCCTTTTTATTAGATTAAGGAGACTGCAATCACTAGTTAAAATAGGGTGTGAAATAAAGTTTCTAGGGCTTTTATTAGTATAGTCGATAATTCTGCTCTTTTTAAAGACTCACGTTCTTAGTTTTTAATTACATGGTCCCTATAATAAAATAAGGAGTCTTGGGTTACAACTAGGGACTTCTGGGGTCTTGTAGGGTTGTTTTATCGATAGGATATAGCTTTCTTAGCAGTTAAAAGTTAGTGAGGGCTACCTGTATGAAAAATCTATTAGAGGTTTTTTGGTTAGTAAAAGAATATTCCGCGCTTTCTAATTAGCCTTGAATTTTTTCATTTCTATAAAGCAAAAAAATATTTTCCCGTACATTTGTAACTTTTATCTAAAACTTCAGAACTAACAAGTTTCTGTGTCCAACAACTGCTTGAGCATTCTTTTTTGCGCTAGTTAAGTTCAATTCAGCAGTAACTTAATATTCAAGGGGAAGTTGCCGTACCTTATTCATCCCATATCCAATGAAAAAATCCCAATCATTAATTAAAACTAGAATCCTATATTTTTTATCCTAAATATTTTCCGAAACGAAATCGCTTAGATAGAATAGATATTATAAGTTTTCTACATCTCCAATCTCCAGCTATAAGAAAAACTAATAATAGTCTTGTGAGATTTTTAGAAAATCCAAACGCAGTCAATTTTAAAAAGATACTAAGGGTTAGAATTCAATAGGCGCGACCGGGTCCTCTCTAAATTTAGAGCTCATGTTATCGTCTTATCTGTCGACCTTCTACTCGAAGCCTTGCTCCACGTTACACGCTATTATAAGGTTAGGGGGCATGCCAAAGCCCGCATATACCGGACATTCACTGACTTAAACTGTAAAGTCCAGACTCTCGAGTATAGTTTTTCTTGTACAAGGGCTATTCTCCACAAATTATAAAGATAGGTATCATAGAAGCCTTAACTTATGTTAATATTCTTGGTAAGCTAAAGATTTATGTATACGGTAACCATATTAGGTTACCCTTCCCCAGATATCTAAAATTTTTAGAAGCCCTTATGCACATCAGTGCTTAACTAAGATATAGGTTGATAGCATATTCGTACCGAAACTAAGCTTATAAATCGAGTTAAGAAGGTCTCATTTTATGAGTAATTATGCCCCCTAAGGGAAGTTAGAAACGTTATATTGGAAAAAGACACTTAATCAGAATTCCTAATCCTAAGATTTGCTTTTCTTCAACCAACCACTTGAGTTTCTTTTAATATTGGATATTATTTAAGGAAAGATATTAAGGAATTCTAGTTATGAAAAGATTGAATAAAAGTAAGCGTACTTTACGACGTAGAGTGATGTGCAACTACTTATCCAAGCAACTAATAATATAGCATAACTTTGGCATGCCGCTTGTAAAAGTGTTTTTTAAGCCTAATTTCTTTAGATAGTATTCTAAAAAGCTAAAAGTAAATGTCTTTCAATAGAGAGAATCCTTATAGAACAACTCTGCTCCTTGCGTACTTTTTAAGAAGTTCCTATTGTGTAAGTGTTTAGTTCATAATATATGCGATATCTCTCTTCCCCTAAGTTTCAGAAACAGGCGCTAAAACTAAGTCGACATATTAGAAGTCTCAGGAATATTTTATAGATTCCTACTAAGGAGAGCTACTTCTGCTAATTAAAAACTTAATCACACTATAATATTCCTATTTACTATACTGTAAACTGCCTCTAATAATGTATAGGATGTAGAGAGCTCAGTAAAGGCGCATAAGTTATCTACAACCGGGTCTACTACTAGAAGAACTAATAAAACAGAAAGGCTCTTTTTAAGCTTTTATTTGAAAGTACAATCAAGTATTTAATTTAGTATTTCCATTTAATAGGAATTATATCCTTATAAATACTTTAAGTGAGGCTCCTTTTCTTCTTGACTCCGTACCTATATCCTATGTAGATAGGCGCAGTAAGGTAGAATACTAGGAATTAGGCATCCGCAACTCTAAGGATTTAAATGGTATTTTTCGTGGGATGTAGCATTTTAATTAATAAAGCTAGGAGTTCTTTTCCTATATATAAGAGTCAAAAAGAATCACTTGACCCGGATCAGACGAACTAATTAAAATTAAACATTTGTAATAAATGAACTTTTATACTATATCTGATGAGTGGCTCTTAATGTATTTTTATTGTGTGTTCATGGTATTCTCCTCCTTTTCAGCAATACAAAAACTCTCGATCGATTACTAAACTTAACTCCCATACTTAGAGACCAAGATTGCTAATAAAGGATGGGGCTGTATTTATGCCACGAGCAAAAAGTCGATACTAAGAAAAAATGTTATCTCTTGATCTTTCGGTCGGGGGCAGTATTATTAAGCAGGACTGCTTAGAGAGTAATATTTACATAGCTTTTTTTCGGACACAATAAGCTGGGCTTCTTAAGAGCTTAAGCCATCCCTTTTCCTTAGAAAAAAAAAAAGGTTATATAAACAAAGCCGGCTGCTAGCTTGAAACTAAGATGTAAATGAGTAAAAATCTCAAATCTTCATAAAATATGAATTTAAGGATACTTGGGTCCAAAAATATTAACAGAATCTTATAAGAAGCACAGCTTGCCCTCTAACCCTTGCTTAGGGAATAGTAACTAAAGATTAATAGACTAATATAAGGAAAGGCCCAAGGTAGCTTTAAGGCGTCTAATTTATTGCAACTCTGAATAAGAAAAAACAGTAAAGCGGAGCCTGAAAACTAAAACACGTGGGCACCAGTAAAAACAAAATAAGTATTACCTTACCAAACCAAGTTAAAGGTCTCCTTTAATCCAAAAGTCTACTATATATAAGGAAACTTTCTTAATTACCTGGCAAAAAGAAAAAAACCAATCCCCACCTCCGCCCTTTTATTATAGATATTTTAGAATAGAATACCTTATTTAGGGTTCTACGAGACTCAGGTTCGCTCATAAGTCTTAAAAAAGTTATAGTGAGGACTGAGAGTATTTAGGTATTTGCGTACAGCTATTAGCTTTGGGTGTAATGACGTGTGTTTTCTGGGAGTATACATTTTCTTAAATGGATTCTTTACTAGATGAGGAGATCTACTAGTTATAGTTGGCGGGTTGTCCTAAAGTTTTTATGAGTACAAACGAATAGTTAGTAATGAAAAAAGAAAGGAGTACTTAAATAATAGGCTATATATGCGTATTGAATAACAGGGAGTGTTCAGTGCAAGTCTAACTTTAAACTAAGGTAATTTCCGGGTCTATTTGTTAAGGAACACTTTCTAGCAAGATGGGGAACACTAACTTACTAAAGAGCGGGTCCTCCTTAAATTATCAGGCATTCTTCTTGTTTACCGCGCTTGGAATTTTAATAGCGTAAGTAGACAACTCATAGATATAAAGGAGCCGTTTGACAGGGTTTATCAAGAAAGTCAAAAGCAGCTATATATAAAATATGGCATTAAGTACAGTTTTTATAGAGAATAGATTTATAACCCCCCCTTGTTAGGCTTTCCTAAAGAATACAAGGCACGACTTAAAACTAAAAGTTCTTTAGTAGTAGGGTAAAATTACTGTCTAATACTCCTCTAGCTTAGTAAAGCAAGAAGAACATACTGGAATAAATTCAACATATTCTAGCTATTCCAAGATATTCAAATTTTGGTTAAGGAAGCAAGCTACAGTTTTGTGAACGTCATATAAAAGAGCTGTCCTATGATTACTTTTTTCTTGAAAATCTACAAATCTGATTTTAGTATATAAAAACCTCCCTTAATTGGGGTGCAAATTATGTATATAAAAAAGAAACTAGGCCCAGTATTAACCTTACCAAGTCTTGTTAATCTTTCTGAGAAGGGGGTTAGGTAACGCCGACTCTTGCATAAATTTTCCTGCTTACTAAAGACTAAAAAACGTCTTAATATAAATATGCTTTTTTTGGATACGTACCAGTTGAGAGAAACCAATTATAGGACTGGTAACAGAGTATATTAGCTGACTTTGCCATCATCATAAAGATATAAGATCTCGATATTTCTCAAAAAACAGGTTTATCTTACAATTTTAGTCTAACCCGAACAATAATAGAGTGCCCGCGTTATTGAGGATTATACCCTGTAGGCTCCTTTTTGCTTGTCAAAAATAACAATTTCTTGATAAACAGTTAAAAGTCAGAACGCCCGTCCAGCTTGTGAATGTGCCAAGGTTCGAATCGAGCCGATGGAAAACTTATGCTTCAATACTTATTTGAGTTAGCAAATTTCTGTAATAACCTAGTCCGCGATACGCCAAGTGCCCTAATTACAGTAACTTCTTTCTTAAAGAGAGGACTTTAGCCTAGATTTTAGGCTTTTTTACAAATTAAAGAGTCAACATAAAGATAAAGAAGGGGGGTGTACTAATTTCGGTACTAAGATTCAGAATCGTTGGTTAATAGTAAAAGTCCTGTTCGATTATTTACCTTAGAGGGTTCTCTAGGCAATTCCAAGAGCAGTAACTTTTTTTTTAACTTCTCCTATTTCTAAACTCAGCCCTTATTTAGAGCGCAATTTTTAAAATAATGCCCTTGCAAAGGTCCCCTTTTTATTGATTACCTTTATTCATTACCTTCTACCAGTTTATTTTCAGTACCCATAACCTGGTTTTAAAACTAAGAATCCTCTCGAAAAGAATAGGTCGTGTTTTCTGCCTTTTTTGTTATTGAAAAAGCTTTTTATAAACTCTAGAAATAAATTATTCCGGTATCTGGGTATACTAAAGGCACTGTTATAGAGCCCGCTTAGTAAGTTTTTACCCTAGCATCAAAGGAATCGATGTCTATTAGTTATTCTCTAGATAGATTCACGAAATGACTGTCTGTGGTTTTTTGCCTTCGAAGATGCAAGACACTATGCCTGGTAAAAATACTAGACACAGTAAGCAAATAAATTTATGTTGCCGAAAGTTCACACCTAAAATCAGAGATTAGTGCCGAGGCATTCTATTTTTATCTTTCTCTTGCTTGCCCCTCACGAGTATACACCTCCACCCCTTGGATCCTGTAAAAGTATAAGTATAATTTTTAGTGTTTGATACTTCACAGAATGCAGGCTCAAAACTACTAAAGGAAACCTTAGAAAAAAGGATTGGCACGACGCCAAATGCATACATTTAAAATCAGTGGGTTCAATTCGGCTCATTATAAGAAAACCCCGTCTTTTTAGAATACCACAAGAAGTAGTAGCTTTTATCAATACAGTCAATAGCCAACGCTTATGCTGGTACCAGTCAGAAGCTTTTTTTACCATCCAGGTTTATAAAATATTTTTTAAGCTACTATTCCTAAATACAGAATTTTACTCTAGTAAATATAGGTAGGTCCACAAAGGAAATAATTAGTACCCCTTCGTATGCTAAGATAACTTTTACTTAGTTTAATCCAATGAAACATCTAAGAAAATGCTATAATTCATGACAGTAATAAACCGCTTGCGTACCCCTATAAATTATAAATGTTTATCTCATAACTCTTCTATCCCTTTCCATATCAGGTACCTCCTTCACAAGCTTGCCCAACTTCCTTTATACTGTACACAGCTAATCTTACAAATCTTGAATTTATTAATACCTGCTAGATAAATTAATTTATAACTTTAAACAAGATACTCATATAAGAATTTAGAAGTTAAGGTCTTAAGTTTTCAAAAATGCAAATTTCTTAATGCAAAAGTTGAGTCATAGAATTTATACATAACTTGTATATAAAAAATACTCTTTATAATAAGATAATAAGCTAGATTAAGTATCATTTTTATTCAAGAAACACATTTACAAGTAAAGGGGAGAATAATCAAGGCTTGTCGAAGCTTCTCTCAATATATATTTAGTAATTCTTTTTACCAGAACTCCAGTACAAATTTTAACAATGAACCTAATCTAATTGAAAATAAAACTGTAGTAGGGTCCCTTTAGAGGTTAGAAAACTTTAAAAAAGGAATCCTATTTGTATTTATTTGAGTACAAGGAAACACTGCCTCTTACAAAGAACTCAACTACACTTTGAATATGGATACTGTAATCCATTAATTCCTTAACTATTTAATAAAAACGTTATTAAAGAAAAGCAAGTAGAATCCCAATAGAAAGAGCAAGCTTTAGCTAGGTCAAGAGAAGTCGAGAATAAAAAGAGTAGTTTTCACCTTATAACATGAGATAGAAACTCTCGGAAAATACTAGAGGGGCGTAAGTTTATTAAGATCATGAGCTTCCTGATTCTATTCAATATACTTTCTTTTTGGCTTCTCCTCAAGCATTTTTTGAGCAAGTGGGAGTGCTCATACCCTGGATGGGGAACAAATATACAAAGTTTAAGAAACCTCATTCAAACAGCAGTAGTTACGAGTTGAGACGTCTAAATTTATTAGGTTTCGTTTAATAATCCTGCTTTAGTAAAACTTCTGCACGAGTTTCAATTTTTCTACTCAATTTGTGTTAACTTTTTATCCTATATAGAATCCGGTAGCATTTCAGTCACTTTCGAAGTGATAACCCAAGATGGATTGAGTTCTCTTTTCTCTTATTTTTATAAGTAAAAACACAGCATTAAAAAAGGAGACTTTATAATTAGGATGTATTCTTCTATAACCTGTAGTATTACAGGAAAATAATGGATTTAGAGCGTTTTCTGCTCTGACAAATTAGCAGGACGAGACAAATTAAAGGTTCAAATGAGATACACGAAATCTACGTCTGTGTTGCAAGAATCCATATGCTATATTAAGTATTAGTATTTTTTACTCTGATACAAGAGTTCCGGGTAAGCCCGGTGTATAGTTTTCAATACTAGCCAAGGACCTTACAAAGTACTACATAAATCTTTCCTATATCAATTTCAGTGTATCCTACAAGGGAGGGTTCAATTGCTCTTAAAAACTGACCTAATGAATTACTACTTACTGTAAATATGCTTTAAAGCTATGGTTCGCAAAACTCAGTTATTATACTATTCTGATCTAAAAGCATGTAGCTTGGGGTTTGATGGGGGTTACTTTCAAGTTACGTTATGAGAAACTTTGTATAGGTAGAGTTAAAGAGTTAAAATAGCCCAATATAGGGTACTCTTTAGTTTAGATAGGTACCGGGGTCAGCTCTTTAAAGTGTAACTAAGTCTGTATTATTTATGACTCGAAAAGCAATTTAGTACAGAATAAAAGGGCACAAACCCTTGAGTCAAACGAATCCACGTATAAGGTATGACAAATCCCGATAAAAGGCTATACGAAAAAAGGCTTACTACTATAACTATATATGGGGAGCTCTAACTCAATTTGGGGTAAAATAACTATAATAGTAAATTAGTATAGGAATATTATCTGTCCTGATTGGAACAATTAAAGAGAATACATTGCGCACGAAAGGTATGTAATCCGGGGTTAGTTTCAGTAGAATTTAAACGAAATCCTAGTATACTGCAACCTCCTTTCAAGTTGATAACTAATTAGAGCCCCCTTTTGAAAAGCAGGATTATATGCTCGGTATACCCTCAGGATGCATTTAGATAGGAAACTATCTAAATATAAAATAGTTTGGGTGTTTCCCTTTCTAGATTCTCGTGATTAAGGCTTAAACTTAAAATCAGAACTAGAGGGTCTTTCTTCCAGAGTTATCGTTTAAAGTTTTTTAGTTACATAAGTAAATTAGACAGGTTTTTAGTTATTTTATCAACTTTTGTTTGATAGTTAGCGGTTCGGGTACACTAATTTGTTAATAGGAAAATAAGGAACTCTGCCTTACTGTTAAGCACATATAACAAGAGTTTTACTGCTAGTAATAGGGAGCTGTCGGAATCCTTAGTAAAATAGATAGGGGTATATATAAATACCAAAAAGGACTAAAAGAATTTGTTTCTTGACTTTTGCCCTATATCTTTGTAGAAGGAAGTCCCTTTTCTTTAGTATAATGTACTAATCAGTGTCAGTTACAGAAAGTTTTCGTCAGTCAATTTAGTTGGAGCTGGCGTTATAATTGTAAAGAAATATCACGAAAAAACTATATTTTTAGTAGGGGCGCTTTTATTGAGAGTATCCGCTGATGCTTATGGAATATGAATCTATCTACTGTTACTGGAGCTTGCTTATATTGCTAGAAATCTAATAAAATTTATAAAGTAATCCATAATATGATATGTAATAAAACTTAAAATTAGACAGTAAAATTGGCTTTAGTTTGCTAAGATCCAGTTATGAATCAGGAAAGAAAGAGGAAAAGGATCTGTTCAAGTAGAAGGAGTAGTGAAAGGAAAAGAATCCATACTTGTTTTATTCCATACTAATTCCTTACTTCAATTCCTTAAGGAGTCTTAGTCTCTATTCCTAATCTTTCTTAAACTAGTATGAAAGTGACCTGTTAAACCTTTCTTGTTCTTGGAATCTCATTTTTGGGTAGTACAAATAGAAATAGAAACCCTGATAGCTAATAAGTGGGTTATCTATAAAATCCTAATCAATCACCAACTCCTAAACCAACAAAATCCACCTTCAAAGAGTAAGAAACAACAAAAGCAAGATGTAAGACCTGAATCTGTCAATCAAGTATGTAATCAGTCAGTTAGCTAATTCACTGAATAAAGTATCTCTTCATCTAGCTTCGTATTAACCTCAAAAAGCGTGTGTTTTGGATCCTACTAACTATGCCTTTTAGAGAAAAACAAGAAAAGAATAAGAGAAAACGGAGTGTCTCAACTCGAGAGAAAAAAGACCGGCTACTGAAAGAATTTGAGCTAATTTCAAAGGCTGGAGGAGTCAGAAATGTTGGAAAAGAGACGCTTCCAACTGACACTGAAAGAAAACCGGCTAGAAAACAGAGAAAGAAGAACAAGAGAATGATGAGTACCCGAATCGTTCAACCTCAATCAGAACTTTCTTAGTCTCATTCTACAGATAAAGAACAAGACTGTAATTGGCTAGATTATACATCTTTTAAGAGACTCATTGAGATTCATTCCTATTTCCAATTCTGTGAGATTGAGTACAGCTTAGAAAGAACCCCTTTTACCCTTCATTAGAAAAAAAGGTCCTATTATTAGAGATCACCTTTGAAAGAAAACCTATCACTTATAAAGAAATTGAGTCAATGAAAACCTTACACTCAAAATACCAGAAACTAGGATGCTGTCTAAACCGTGAGCACTCTTTCCTTAGCGGGGGCAGGACTTGAACCCATACATCACGGTCAAGCGAATCCAATGCTCTAGCTACAGACAACTGAATAGAACTTCCATAGAATAGAAATGCTCACTTTACTAAACTACATTAAGAAGTATACAGGAACAGGACGCAGGATGATCTAGTTCTCTTTGTATTTAAGTCATTTCCAATCTAATCTAAAGCTTGCCTTACTTATTCCATACTTGTTTAACTCCTAAATTCCTTACTTCTTCTTCAGACTCTTAGAATAGGAACTTAACCCATTGTTCTCAGTATAAATTAATGGTTGTTTGGGTTTGTTGTTTCAGGAATTCAAGGCAAAGGCTTGTGTTTGAAATCAGATTGAAGAGTACAACTATGCTAGCTAATAAAAGAGGTGTGAAGAAAGGTATTAAGATTGAGAGGAAAAGTATATCTAAGAGTAAGAGTTTAGTTCCTAAGACTCATAATACTAAAGCTACAGAGGCAGCTATCATGACTAAGAAAGGGGTATATCTCTGAAGAAGAAGAGTAAGCTAAAATTATAACTATAACAACTATTACAACTATTACATTATAGTAATACATATAGAGAATCCATTTCCTTACAACAAGAAGAAAGTACCATTCTACTAGCTACAATAGCTATCTACATAAGCTCCATTAGAACAACCCTAACAACAAGCTCAATAAGGTAAGTAGTATATCTTCTCTAGGTCCTAGGAAAGGGTATAGCTCATGAGAAGGCTTATAAAACCAAGGGCACTGAGAGAGGTATGAGGAACAAGCAAGTAAGTCAGTTTTTGATGTTTCCCGTGTTTCTGATTTCGGATAGTAAGAGAGCTTTTTTTCTAGTCTATAAGGAAGCTCCTAAGGGGATTTATTTAGACTCTCTATTCCTTAGGTATTTAAGAGTAAGAGAACTCCCGAACAAGTTAAATTAGTATAGGGGAGTTGCTTTGTTCCAGTTCTGATTTTAGGATTTTGAATAGAGAGATATGAATACAAGTAATTTTAAAACTAAGGGTTCCAGGGCATTGGGAGGTCCATGTAAATAATTGAAGTATAGTAAAAAGTTTTCTGAGTTAAATGTAAAACCAGTTTACTGGGCAAGGTAATTATCGATTAGAGTTTTTCTCCTCTTTAACGAACGATAAGAGCGGATAATGCAAGGGGGGTATACCTTAGACTACTCTAATTATCTAGAAAACTATCTAATACACTATAATCTATAAGTATAATTTAAGGTAAACTATACTTATTAAAACTAATACAAAATAAGAATACTAACTATATAGGAATACAAGACTAATTAAGTAATTATACTTGACTACCCTTCCTTATTTTCCTAGAAAGAGGTAGATGTTGAATATCAGAAAAGTTTTAGCTGAAGAAAATCTTAATCAGAAGACGTAAGCCTGATTTTAAATATAGTCACGTTAAATATATAATCAAACCTTATATCTTCCAATAGGTATAATATGAAAAATTGCCAAACAAACATAAAGGCGTTCCCAGTATGAATAGTAATACAATAATATGGATCCAAAACGAAATACAGACTACGAAGTGGGAATATATACTCTTTTATCGGCTATTAAAAAAGTTAGGATCTTACCCTTAAGACAAGGTTTCTCCTTTTACGAATACTGGTACCTATCTCCAGGAGTCAAAAGCTTCGATTGTCTGCTCTAATTAAGATTCCGTCCCTACATTAAACCAAAAGGTGGGGAAACCTCTAGTTTCATTATAGTTTCTTAACCTGTTTTTCCAATTGTGAGTCATTTTAGTTAGAGCCGGAATTCCGCCTTTCTCATTCAACGACTAAGATTTTTACACCTTTGCTGAGTTTTTAAGTTCTACTTCTTTTTCAAGCGCAATCTTCCGTTTTAATGAGTTATTAATTACTTCGTAAGTAACTTTAGTGCAACTTTTGTAAATATAATCAGCAACAGTGGGTTAGTCTTTATTTAGCAGTAAAATAAGAATTTTTTAGTATTCGATAAAAACCTTTTATTCGGTCAGCCTTAAGGGGGCATATACCGAATTCACTATAACTTTTAACTATAATTTTAGACTGCAAAGGATTCCGTAATATAAACTCTTATTAGCTTTTCCCTAGATTTCTTTCTAAAAAAGAATTCAAGCAAGCATTGTTCTACTTTGGTTGAAATTGTTCTTGTCTTGCTTTTAAAATGTACGTAGTCGATTTGTTATTCTTGCAGAAAAAGCACATAGATGCTTATCGTAGGAGTCTAATAACTCCTACATTTTGGTACGCAGTAATTATGATATAAAAAAATTTACACGAATAGGATATATACCATAAGAAATATCAAAAATATGAACCAAAAGAAAATTCTAAGACTATTCTTTTTTAGAAGAGGTACCCCTCTACAGCTTAAGTGTATCCCTGTAAGGGGGCTTAATAATGAGTTCGGATATGGGTTTTAAAAAAAAGTTTGAGATTTCCTTTTTTCGGGAATCCGAATTTTAAAAGGATCACGAGTAATTTAATCCGCATTTACTGCTCAGAATTGCATTCATATTTCAGTCTCTATACTCCATACTCTTAACTTTTCTTTGTCATTAGGATGATACAAAAATTATCTTATGGATACGTATAATCATTCAGGGATTTCAAGGTATTAAAAAGTTTGTCTAATAGTAATTCTATGTAAAATGCCGGACTTACTAGGATACCGTATTTAAGTGTAAGCATAGAGTGCCGGGATGCTTTTCAAAAGTGGTTGGAAAGCTTCATATTCGGTTTTTGATTTAGACTGAAATTATTTGAAATCCATAGAAAAGTAACTTAATACTAGTAACACCGTATAAAACGAGGAGGGCTTTTCTCTCTAATAATATCTGTCCCTTCTATATCCTATAGGAACCTAACGCCTTGAGTCAGGTACACAGAAATAGAATTCTTACACCTATTATTTTAATAATTTTGACTTTATCAATAAGTACACAAAAAGAATCGTAATTACTAGATAACCAGAGACTTCTCTAAGTCAAAGGGAATCCTATAGAAACGTGTAACTCTATTTCGAACACGTAAGCATTCTCATAAGGGAAAGAGTTTATCTTCAATCTCGTGTCATTTTTGTCCTGTTTTAAGTTTATTGAGCTTCTATCATATTCCACTGGCGTTCCAAGATTTTAACTGAATATTAAGAAGTATACTTATACCTAAATAAGCTCTAGTAAAGAATTATAATAGGTGTGTGGGGGAGCCTCGTAATAACTAAGACTCAATTTTTTGGTATAAAAAATGAAGGGTAGTACTACTAATTAAGAAAGTAAAATTAGCAAATTACAAGTAGTCAAAGTACTTTCCATTAAGGAAAACTGGTTGTAGGCTTTTTATTTGTATTGAGATCTAGCTACTCAACTACTTTTCCATAAGATTAAGTGTATCTTCAGTGTCTTATGTTGTTTAGGAGTCTTCTATTAGTGCAGTAGTTTCTTGTATAAATGTCCGTAATTTTTTTAGAGTATTCACCCGGTACCCAGAAGAGTCAAGTTTTGCTTCTTCATTACAAGGACTCATTTTTTATGGTTTCTAAACTAAATGTTTAGAGGATACTTTGGACTTTTTATGTAATAGGTTCCTCTTTTCTTCATCTTATAAATTTTTTATACAGCCTAAATCCTCAATTTAAGGAAACTCTTCGGCTCTAAATTCAGGATAAAAATAAGTGGTAGAAATCTCTCACCAACAAAAAGATTCTCAGGAACCCTTGCTGATTGGGGGCTTCCCGGCGCTCATTTAAAGAAGAGAGGAGTTGGTTTTAAACCCAGTGGGACTAAAGTGAATCCATGGATAATCGATGTTAATGTCAAAAAGGTGTGCTATATTTTATTTTTCAAGCTTACTATAAGACTCTAAAAAGAAACCTACCCTTTATTAAGCTGTGTCTTGTGTTTGAAGAGATTGAAAGTTAGTGGTAGGAATAATAACCCCTTTTTAACGTGAAGGTATTTTCTATAACACTATTATATTAGTATTTACTTTTTTAAAAATAAAATCCTAAATATTTGTTAGAAAGTTTCCGATTAAGTAGTACTTAAATTTAGAGTAAAACATCTTTAGTAGGAATTATTTACTGATTTACAAAAATTATGTCTCTTATTAGTATAATAGAAAACTCATATAACCTACAACTCAACTCCTAAGAAAAACTTGTCAAGAGTTCAAGGTATTGCTTACTAAGACTAATAGAAAACGAAATAGGAAATACCTCAAGAACTTTAGCTGGAATTTGTTAGCTAAAACTTATTAAAAAAAGTATATAAGATATAATTTCTTACTATGGAAACTTATATTTAGGGGCTCCCCTCTTTAAACCCCTTTTCTAAGAGAAGCAATTTACCAAAGATTTGAAGTGTTTGTTTAAAGAGTTCTTCTTAGTCTTTTCCACTGTGAGACTGAGGAGTTGAGCATAGAAGGATTAGCTACGCCTGTCCCATTAGAAAAAGGAGAGCTTTTCCTGATTAGGAGATGTTCTATCTTCCAATTTTGTTTGTTTCCTATTCCTGTGTCTTAATGTTGCTGAGTGTCATACATTGTATCAAAAACCGGCATTTTAAATCACTTAAATACACAAAAATAGATTAAGACTCTCCTGTATACTTTGCAATGTAGTTTCTTAGAAAGTGAGCTTTTATGTTTTATTTAGTATTTGGAAGTGGTAAAGCACTGATTGAGAGAATCTACATGCGCGGGTTCAAATCGGTTCATTACTGGGATTTTGCGGAGAACTCTGAGAAGCTGTTTTGTTAACTCTCCTTTTGCTCTTTAGTATTGACTTTCTGTTTTTTGAATTCAAGGGTTCGACTGACACCAATTATTGACACGTCAATTTAGCAACTACTCAAGCCATTCCCTTGTTAAGAAACTCCAGTTTTGAATGGTTTCTCTTTCTTTTCTTAAATCTCCTTCTTTCTTATTTGGTTCATGTTTTTCTTTTCTTACTTTCATTGAATGGTAAACCAGTCGTTAAGTTGGAAACCGATGTTGGTTCAAATCGCACCTCCTTTCCTTACAAATTATATGTACTTCAACTTCTTATTTAAATTGTTTTTCGTTATATAACAAAGATTTTCTTTAAAAATAGGGTCTTAATTTCGTCTCGCGTACATTATCTTAGAGAGAACATAAGAAAGTCCCAAGCATGATCTCCGACGAGAGATTTAGGAATTCGCGGATTAATTAATTAATTTACTTATATCGTACACTTTTGAAAGACGAAGTACAATTGTTTCAAACTTTTTGGTTTGGTCAAGACATTCTTAATTACTTTATTTATTAACTAGAGTATTTGTATAATGTAGCTCGCGTAAGGAGCTATTCCCTTTCGCCAAATCCTTATAAATTTAGAAAGAAGATTAACTAAGCTATAAAGATATTAAAGAAGGTAGATTGCGAGGCCTTTATTTCCACTATTTTGTACTAAACAAACCCTGAAAAATAAGGAACTAGCGAATACTCCTTTATAATACGAAAACAAAGGATTACTTTAATTCTGATATTATTTTTTGATTATATTCTGAACTAAAAAAAGCCCAAAAAAATAGAGTGTTCTATTAACTACAGAAAAGTTAGGGACACCCTTATTGCTAAATAAGAAGTTGATGCTAGACTGTATTACTTATATTATACCGGGAAAATCTTAAAGCAGCTTTTAAATCAAACCTCGCCTTATCCTAAAACTAAGAACTCTTATTCTACAAGTTCTACAAGGCTTTTTCCTCTCTACTAAGGATAGCTATGCTAAGACAATAGGAAATATATACCTTAATAAGAATAGAACTCTTTTAAGATTACTACAAAAAAACAACAGCTACTCCTATATACCTATTACTAATAAATATTACTAATTAACTAATAAAGAATCTGAG
>JAYMTF010000090.1:0-55752 GCA_036897485.1 Pelargonium nanum
CTATAATTATGTAATATTTTATTTATTTATATTCAAATAACAAGTATAGTCAATATATTATTTTTTGCCCGTGCAACGCACGGGATCTAATCTAGTATAATCAAATCGGAAAGCCATTTTCATATTTTGTAGATAGTGAAGCCCATTTTCGCGGACCAGTCAGGCCCAGGGAAAAGAATTCGGATATGAATCGCAAATAACACTTGGGCCTTTTAATGGAGACTTAAGAAAGGGATGTTTTGGAAAATTGGGCCTCAAAATGCATATTCGTGCCACAGATCATAGACCACTTGCATTTGAAGTTGCTAGGCTTGGAATTGTGATTTTTCTTTTATTAGTCCCTAACGTTACACGAACTTACACGAAATTTTTAGGTTAAGTTGGAACAACTCTTTGTATTCTGTTTTATTGAATCCAAGAAGCGGCAATAAAGGCGAAAAACTCTTCCTATTAAGTTTATCATGTCTACATTCTCTCGGTCTCGAATTTAAGACCTTATTGGATTAAGCTGGAACAACTTTCTATCAGTTCATGATTCACATGCTTGACGGCATCATACAAATGTTTTGATGCTTTTTATAAAGATGTATTATGTATTCTAGAGTCTGTTGTTTCAATTAACTCATAATACTTGCATCTCTACCTGTAAATAGCAAGCATTTGATTATGGTTTTATGAAGAATATGATATTCAAAACAAACAAGGTTTCTTCTGAAACAATTTAGTTAGTGTGAACAGAAGCTGATTCTGCTAAGTTGGATAGTGATGGGGTTGTGTTAGCTAGCATCATCAAAGAGACATGCTTATTGTACTTACTTTTACAGATTCCTCAGCAAAGATGCCATAGAAAAACTTATATTGTAACCCACACAACAACTTTTTGTTTTCTTCAACCTTAATTTCAACCACTCCAATAGAACCATTGCATCACAACACCTAAAACACAAAAGCAACTACTTAGAGCTCAAACTTACTAATTTCTTACCAGATAATACCTTGTAACCACTCTTTTTTTATATAAAAATCTGCAGAACATAAGAACAAATTCTTTATCTTTATTGAACAAATGTTTATTCTTTCCATATCTCAAAGTCTTGAACTAAAAAAAGAATGAGAAAAGGGTCCTTCTTGGCCCAAATTAGAGAATTGATAGAAGCACCTTCAATGTCCCTTTTTCGTCTTTTCTATAATGGTTCATCAAAGTGGAACACTTACCAACAAAAATGAGAGTAATGATAAGGTCTTATAATCAATTTTGTAATTCTAACAGTCATGGTGTCGTGAAGTTGAGTTGCGTTAAAACTCAGCAGAAAGATTAGTATGAGTTTTCTTCATGACATCAAATATGCAATTGTTTTGTTTCCATGGCAAATAGCTAGGTTTCTCTTTCTAGGAGATCAAATTCTCTAGATTATACTTGTCAACAACTCTAACCTTTTGTGTTTACTCTTTGCTAATGACCTTCAAAATGTTTTCTGTACTTTTTTTACATGGCAAAACCACCCCTAGTTTTCTTCTCTTTACTGCACATCAATTCACCTTATATGTTAGCCCCCTAGGGGGTGGCGCAATGGTCAAGACACACATCTTCATGTAGGAGGTCGTGTGGGGTGGAGTTTTGGGTTAAAAGGGGAGAGCTACCCTATGTTGTGTAGCTCAATTTTTTTGAAAAAAAAAAATCACCTTATATGTTTGACTACATATCTGGATCTATTCGTCCTTGTTGGTACATTTCCCGACGATAGATGGAAATGTAATTTATGCCTCATAGCTAGTTATAACGGAGAAGATATAAGAAAAACTGTGAGATATGTTCGGAGACAATGCATCTAGTAATGATATTAATTCGAGTTATTCAAAATAGAGAAACATACATAAGATCCAACAAGACTATCATTGGGAAATATAATAATGTTGGGTCATCAATTTTAAGTGGTAGGTTTATGCATATGAAATTCATTTATCATGTTAAAAACTTATTTGTTTCTAATGGTATAACTCTGTTCGGTAAATCTGTTGAGAGGATTAGGACAATGGGCGGAGCCACATGCAAGGTAGTGGGGTCAAGTGACCCCACTAAAAGTATTAATTTATAAATAATATCTAAGTGAGCTACATAATAGATAAGATTTATATAAACCAAACAGATAAGTGGATACTACCAAAAAATTTAATATTAAACAAATAAAAAATCTAATATATATATAATTTCCAAAGCACCATCCCAATTGAGTGACATGTGTCACTTTCAATTACTCAATTGATGCTCCAATTGAATGACACATGTCATTTAATTATTATTCAATTATTTTATATTAAAATATAAAACTATCTAAATTTCAAATATTAAAAATTATAATTCCCCTAAAAAACAATTATAATTATTCTACCTACATATTTATCCTACTATAATTTTATAATTTTAAATTTAAAAGTTAAATATATAAGATTATTTAATAGTGAATGTTCCCAAACCGCCCGAAATTAAACCGTCACCGATAGTTGTGTATGGTCACGATGAGGAAATTTCACTTATCACGATTCTCCGCTCAATGTGCAGTTTGGGTACCACCAACCTTCAGTGAAACTGAACCAAAATTTTGAATTGAATGTTTTATTTTGTATTACGCAGAAACAATGAAAAAAATTAAAAGTTGCAATGAAAATATGAAATCTTAGAAAGACTAAGCGAAAGATAATTGTGGCTAAAAGAGCAGTTATTTTAGTATAACTCACTTATCAAGTAAATTCATTTTGTTCAAATTAAAGAAAAAAATAAATGTCTAATATTATTAAATGGTGGGACTCATACCAAGAGCCAAGAGGAGCAAATAAAAGTTAAATTTTTAATCCCACATCTAATAGATGGAAAATAAAAATGAGAATAATGGCTATATATAATTAAAGTAGGTTATCTGTGCATGCATGTAATTTTTTATTGAGCTAACTACATGTTCAAATTGGATGAACATGTGTAGATGAATTTAACTTTTATAGTTTGCCTTCCAACTTGAATATTCGGCATATAACTTGGGCTTACATTTTAATTCAATGGATAGCTTCAAATATTTGGAATTAACTTAAAAATAAAATAATGACATAATCAAAACTAATATTTGTAAGCAATTAACTTAATGTTTTTGTAATATTTAGGGTTTTAAGTTTTAATTCAAAACTACATTAGTTTTGTATTGGTCAATTACTCAAAACTTCGTAGTTTTAGGTACAATTGATATATAACTGATATATATTGAACTCCCTGTTAATTTAGCATCTATATGATTTGTAGACCAAATTAGTACATTGGCCATTGATTTATCCTGAAAACAAGACTTACGTGTTAAAATGTGATCTTATCAGATGTCTCTGAAATTGGAACAATACAAAGAAAATTAGCATGACTCATGCATAAGAATGAGACACACAAATAGAGAAATTATAAATATAATTAAGTTAATGTTGCGAGCTTTTACATCTATATCCCTTTACCTTTTTTTTCTTTGAAATATTTCATAACCTTTTTAAAGAAATCTATTTAAGTTATAATACTTTTTCACTATTTTTTTATTTACTCTAAAGATAAATCTATTACATAGTTTTCAAAACTTAAGGTTCAAATCACATATTCATAGACTCAATTTCAAAAATAAGAATACAAATTATACAATTTATTTTTAAAGTTTAATTTGACGTATTGTAATTGGCACTACTATTATAATTTTTTCAACTAAGAGTAATTTTAAAATAATATAATCTTATATTATTTTTTTTTGAAGAATCTAATGATATTTAGTTAACATATATAATCGAATATAGGAAAACGAGTCAAAGCCAACTAATTTTTGGTTTAAACTAAACCAAACAAATGAGATCATGCAAATACATTAAAATTCAATCATACCCACTCAAGTAAATTTTTGGGAGCAGAGCGACCCGCTCGGATTCAAATTTTTTAGTGAAATGTCATCACCTTATTAATGTTTTATATCCAAAGTAAAATAAATCTTGGTAGTATCAAAAAAAAATCTTGGTGGATGATCATTGCATTATACATTTACTCCTTAAATAAATTAAGGAGTCATATTTTTTTTTTGAAATGATTAAGGAGTCATATTTAATTTACCTAAACTCATTATATATATTTAATGAATTACATTCTACATATTAAACTATGTGTTATATCTTTTCAAAAAAAAAAAAAAACAATGCGTTATAATTTTTTGTTTCAGTTTTCTTTATAGTTTTGCTATTTGAACATAATTCTGAAATAGTTATAATCAATATCAACATTCAATTGGTCCATAATGATGATTAAATTAAGAGGAGTGCATTTTAATAAAAAATAAAGAACAATTAAACAAAATATCGTCCCGAGCAAGGCCGGGTCAAAATGCTAGTTAAATAAATAGTACAAATATACCTTCCTTATTAAAAATCAAGTAATTACTAATTAGTAATTGTAATTTTACATGTATTTGTATATTGGTTTAATAATGCTTTCTTCATGCTTTGATATCCACAAGTCAACTCTCCCATAAATAAATGAGCAATGCTATATGTACAAAATTTTGTACAAAAATAATTATACAAAATGACGTGTCAATAAAAGAGACATGACACATCAAATATTGTATTGGTAAGTTGACCAAATCACAATGCGCTACGTGTGCAATAAGTTTAATAAACCGGGCGCTCCGCGCCAGAAATTCATGGGAGGGTGGTGGTATCATATACGTCGGGTTGTTATTCATTAAAATTAATTTTAAACTACAAAAATACGAAAAAAAATATTCGTCACATAGGATGCCAAGTCATTTTGTACATAAAATTTTGTATAAAATTTGGGACTTCTTAGCATTTTCCTAAATAAATTATTTACCGAACATCATAAAATTGGAAATATAATAAGTGTTTGGGAGTGCCCAGATAGAAAAAGGAAAAAAAAAAAAAGAAAAAAGAAGAGAAAAGAGAAAGTAAATGAGGAGAGAAAATCACTTTCCAAATTGCAAAAGATACGAAAATAATAGCAATATTAAAAAAAAAAGGGAATTGAAGATGATGCATGTGTGAATAAATAGTGGATTAGGAAAAAAGATTTCTTGACACCAACAACTCTGTGAGGGTTTGGTTTGTGACTGATATATATAAAAGCTCCACAGATAATATATAGGACCCCCAACAAAGAAACAGAAATTAACTTCCTACAGTACTGTCTTCTTCACTTGCAAGCATGAATGATCCCAAATATGCTTACCCTTACCCTCCTCCTCCTCCACAAGGTACCCTCTTTCTCTCCTCTCCTTCCTTTGCATCTCAAGATTATATAAAGTTTGCAACTTTATTGTTTTTACAGTAAAAGATTCAATTTTGCAACATGGGTTTGTGTTGATTCCCAGTTACTTAATTTGCTGGGTTTATTTATTTTTAATTCTTGTAATGGTCTCAGGATACTATCAAGGACCCCCAGTAATGGCACCTCCACCATATGCTGCTCCACCTCCCAGGAGAGAACCAAGTTTCCTTGAAGGATTGTAATATCTCATCTCCTCTTTATTTCAGAAATTGATTTTAGATATTATATAATGTTACTCTACTCTTTTTTTATTTTATTTTATAATTATTAGTATTTTAGTTTTTAGATTGTGGGTATTGATAAGTTACTATTGTTGTGGTTGATGCAGTCTTGCTGCTTTGTGCTGCTGTTGTCTCATTGATGAATGTTGCTGTGATCCTTCCATCATCCTTGTCAGCTGATAGTCATGCAGCTTCAACTCTGTCATATGAATTATTCTACTTATCTATCCTAATTTCTTAACAACAGACAAAAAATGATTATCCACTCTTGTATGTGATGTGTATTTATATTTCAGATTTAGTGTTCTATTAAAGACATTTTGTTTATGAGTTGTTACATTATTTGGGATGCAGCCTTCAATTTCATATTATTCTTGTTCATGTTTTCTTTTTGTTGATTAGATTGGTGGGTGGTTTGGAATTCATTATCAGTCCACTGCGATGAGACATTTGTGTCCTCTCTATTTTGAAATTTGGAATAAGCTGGAGGTAGAAGACAAGAGAAAGACAAGTTTTCACAGTTTGATTCCACTATGTTTCTTAGTGGGGTCTGGCTTGTAGAATTTTGCATTCCTTTTGAGACACAGAATTTGACCATTTAGTAATATCCTCCTCTCCTTTCCCATTAGTTAGATGGGGAAATGACATTTGGATAAAATACCCTACATGTGAGCAGGTGATGCTCTTAACTATGCAATGATTTTTGCATGAGCCTCAAGTAGGAGGTTAAGTGTGGGAAAAATTGTCTAAATCACTTTTTCAATAGCTTTTATAAGAATAAATGAATGAGCAAAATGGTTATTGTTGCTTATGACAATTGTCAATAGTATAGCCCAAAAATAATATCCACCTTGCTACAAATCAATGGTACTGTAATTTCAAATATACAAGAAATGAATGTGAACAAATACATTCACCACCTAGGTTGTAAATGAATATACAGTATGGATTGCAACTACTTGTTAAATTTACAACATTTTTGAAATAAGGTCTCATCTTTCAAATAACAGCTACAGGTTTGCAGATGGTGTAGACTTTGAGTGTTCCATCCAGGGACCATTTCAGTTACAGATGATTTACATATTCACATGATCATTAATTGTCTCTCCCCAACCTTCTCTTTCTGGTATCACTGCATTTTCTTTATCCATGTCTTCATTCAAGTCCACTTCACTAATCATTTTGGCCCTTCTGTTTTCCTCATCAGACAGCTCCACTGCCAGTGAAGCCATCATATCCTTTTTTCTTAAAAATATCCAAAATTATAAAAGCTGATGTGATCCCAGGCAACACAAACCATTCTTCATTTACCTATTCATTGTTGTTGATTAAAAGAAAACAAGGTAAGTGCTGTAACTCAGGCTCTAATTTGAAGTTTTGGCAAATGAAATGGCCATACTGTTTGTTACTGTACCTTAAAAACACCAGATTTCAAGTTAAGCAATGCCACTGCTTTACCATATGGATACGCTGAAGAAAATTCTACTGCAGTCATCAAGTCTTGTTCGTTTCCCTGCTTCTCGAAATGTTTGCCTTCATAATCAAGCTTTCTGCCCAGGAAAAATTTTACCTGACGTGCCAGCAGAATGAAACTAATCAGGTACCATATGGAACATTACATCCTAATTTCCGGAGGGATCACTTCAGTTCAGTATTGTTAACCAGTAAAAGCTACAAATCAACAAAATTATGCACCCAATTCAACATTTGAAGACTCAGCCAAAATAAATAAATAAATTGACGGCAAGTAGAAAGAACTATAATCTGAGTTATAAGTGTAAAATGGATGAGATGCATACCATCCTGTTGCCCACGAGCTCGAAGACAAGGCCATCTTCATTTGGTTTCTTTTGAAGCTGAAGAGACCAGAGAGAATCCATCAGAGACCACCCAGTCCCCACATACTGTGCAAGAGTATGTGTTTTGCCCAACTTTGTAGTGGTAATCACCTCCTTCTTGGCAATGCAATTATTTGTTCCCTTTCCATTATCCCTAACATGCAACAGAAAACAGCAAATAGATGACTCAAACCTTTTTTTGAACTAAATAACATGCATTTTGCAAAGAACTACAATAGGAATAGGATAGCAAAATTGTTTACTTATTTACTGACCTCATGTTAAACATATGCAATTACAAAAATAGTTCAGCACCTTTTCTAGCATAAAACTTGAACTATAAATACCTGAATTGCAGGCTGATAACCTCAGTGCCAGCTTCATATATTACACGTGTACAGCTCTTTGCATGGCGGGCCTTCATTGAAAGGGGAAGAAAGCAATAACTTTTCGACAGAACTCGAGGGTGAACCATGTGGAGGAGATGTGGTGCTAGGCTGGGACTAGTAAATGAGACAGCAACTCGAAGGCAGATTGGTTTTACACTTGCAAAACAAGAAGTTGGAACCAGCTCTAACCATCTTTCAACAGAGAGTTTGGATACCGGGGTCAGGAAGTCTTGCAGAGGGAGTGAAGCAGATCCCAATGATTTAGATGCCCTAGTCATTGGTATGCTGGAAGATGAATGGCATATAAGTTCAAACAGCAGCTCTCCAGAAGGTTCACACTGGAAAGAAGCAACTTGTTTCTCTCCAGATTCAGACATAATACTTATTTTCTGCTTGGCATTGAAGAACATATCAGGCTGTGTTTTACTAAATGAAACACACAGACTTCCCTTGTGTTCTTCTGGTAAGTTCTTGACTCCTACAATCTCCAAAAAGACCTAACAAAGAAATAAATGAAACACATTAAAGAAATTCTCTAATACTCAGGCCGCATATAGCAACATCCAAAACTTGAAGGAACACACGAAATAATCAGATGCTAATAAGCTATAAGCACTCGAGTAGTCAGACTAAATTGTTATAATAGAAACCAGCAATAGGACCATATGCTGATTTAAGGTTGTAATGTGAATTTAACATGGCTGCTATTTGCCAAAAGAAAAGGAGTTTTATTTTTCATTCAAAGTTCAGAGGTAGATACCAGTCTCATATCCTTGTATTCTTTCCCACCTCAGATGAGATACAAGAAAAAATGACAGGGCAGAACAAGGATCATGCACATGCAACTGAAAGATATTTTGTAGTCAGAAATCACCTCAACAAACTTCAATTCTGGAAGCTGAAATATCTTTTGGCTCTCACTGGATGCAACAATGTCCTTATTTGTGATATTAAACAATGCCGGGGTAACTTTAAGAGGGAATGGAGCATTGCCTTTATGCATTGCCCCTGCCCTCCAATACCTTCTGCCAAATGTCTCTTCCCATTGCTTAGTTGTTCCAGAAAATCCAACATCAAGCTTCTTTCCTTTAGTTCTGTCTGAGTCCATGTCATCGTGCTGCAATACCTTGCCAAGGACCTCTACCAAGTCTTTACAATACGAAACAGGATGTAGTTGATGGGTGTGCCACATTAGGTCAATGTCATAGGTAGGAACACAAAAAAGTTCAATCAACCTCTCCCTGTTTCTTTTGATTAGATGCAGAAACCCCTTGTATCTGGCCATAGCTTCATCAAGAAAGATATCATGGTTCATGTGGGGTCTGGATACCTGTTAATATAACGATCAAGCAAAAAAACTTGAATAACTAGATGACAGGATCCTCTTGATTTGCATATACATGCACTTAAATGTGTGAACTTCATATAAACAAGAGAAGCATCCTACTGTTGAAGTGGTGACTAGAGTGTCTCACATTGGTAAAATATAAGATAAAGTGGCTACTTATATTGGTGCAAGTGAAACCCTACTAGTAAGGTTGACCTTTGAACAGTGGAAGCACAAACTATTATTGTATCGTTTGGTTCAAGGAATGTAAAATACCATGGATTGTAAATATTACTGGAATGTAGATTACTGGAAAGTTGATAATACTATGTTTGTGTAAGTGAAAAGAATCTAAAATATTACGTTTGGAATAAATAAACTGGAAATCAAAACTTTGGAAAAACATGAAAAATTACTCGTGTGCCCTTTTCAATGATCATGTTTGGTATGCATGTTTTGATGAGACATTGTAAATTTTGAATGATATCAATTTAATTAGTCAGAAAGTGTAACATTGAATACATACATATATATATTAATATATTTTTGAGCCCTAAGAGTACGTACACATTTTTTGCAAGATGATCTTAATCGCTCTCACAATGCAGTGTTGCACGAATACTTTAAATCTTCTAGTTGTTACTACGATATTATCAAAAAAAAATTTTATTCTCATTTCTAAATATAATTGAACTCAATATTTAAACTTTAAAAATAATGATAAAATAATTTATACACATTGATACTAACATATAAATATAACTATATCAAATATTATATTCTAACCGAAATAAAGTACACACACATATATATATATATATATATTGAAATCATTTATATAGTTTTATTATAAATAAAAAGTTGTCGTAAAAAATATAGTCATATAATATAAGATTTGTAAATAAATACATAAATATACAAGAAGGGCAAAAGAAAAACTAAGGGCATAAATGTCATTCAAGAATCCAGATGGTAGGAAAGTTAGCATGAATCATAAATACCACCTATAAGATGGTAATTTGTTTTCAGAGTTTATGGGTGATTTTAAATTCCTGAAATCCTTATTTTACATTCTCTCTCCTATGACTAACTTTACACAAACATAGGAAAATGAACTTTTCCATTGACTTTGACACTTTCCCTTGTAGAATCGGGGTACCAAACGATACCTATGTGTATCCCAATATTGATATTTAACAAATATACTTTCATAGTTGTGCAGTCTTGTTAAAGTAATATTAAATGGGACAATCATTGGTTATAAACAATTGAACACTACAACTCAACCTTACAAAACGGTTTTATGCTGCTAATCAGATTATTGCCGCAAAAAGTTATGGATACTCTTCTATATTGACACTAACAGATGGTGAATATAATGATCGTCAACATCATTATTCAACTGGAGAGTAAAGTCACAAGAAAGCAGTTCTCTAAATGAGTGTTACATGTCTTCAGAGTATTATTTTAACTGTTTATTAGGTCCAACAGAATATGGAAAATGAATTATAAATTTGATCATAACTCAAGAAAACACCATTATTATCTTTTCCCATTACGACATTACCTGGTAAAAGAAAGGACTCTGCCTCTTGACAGATGAAACAAGATCATATGTGGTGCACTTTTCAAGTGCGGACAATTTTTCAGAGACATCATCTGAGAATGATCCAGCCAAGTCAAAGTTGTATGGCTCTTGCGGATACAGCCTATTCCAAATTTCTTCAGTTTCCTTTGTAGAAGGACCTTCAACAGAAGATGCAACATTTGAGTTGTCAAGGATCTTTCCGTAGAGTGTCTCACAGTCAGATTTGTACTGAACCTGTATAAGATATCCAAGAGACACATTTAGTAAACTCGTTCCAAATAGCATGTATATTGGAACTAGGAAAATACATAGTTTTTGTATTGAAGCATACTGGATTAAGCCTGTGGCAGTGCCACACCCATTCACAATCAAGAGGCACAACCAAAGGCCCTTCTGAAATTCGGGATTCAGAATGTTTGGCAAGCAAGGGAAGCCAGAAAGCATTGTACCTGAAATCAAAACCTATGGTTATGTCAACGAGTCAAAACACAAAGACCAACTTTCCATTTGAAGAAGAGAGATGAAAAATAATCTGAATATTCTCTCATTCAAGAATCATATAACAAAGTTTTGATGAAAGAAACTACACAAAAAACATGTCCTTAATTGATGATACAAATAACTGCGTAAAATGCCTCACCACCGACCAAGCCAACTACTCAAGAGTGCTCCTATAATGCATACCTATAAATGGCCTTTTGCAAGGTGGGCCCTTCATAAAGCCAACGGTTCTTATCAACCGTCGCCAGGAACTGAAGGTGCTGCTTTGCAGCAGACAGAAGGTTTACGCTAACAGCAATTTTCTGTGCTTCAAGCCATTCCATCTCTTGCTCCATCTCCATATTTCAAATTTCACCTAAAACGTAAGACCTAATCAATGATCCAATATCATGATAAAGACCTTAAATTTCTATTTCTTGAGAAACAAACCATGTAATATGATCCTAAACCAAACGACCCATTACTTCATTTTTTTTATACAATTAATCCACCTATGACATAAATATACCTCAAATTCGTATCCACTAACACCATGCATAGTTTGGGGCACAGAATCAAATATGAAATAAAGATCAGTAATATTATAAAGAATTCAGCATAAATTGAGCCAAAGAAGCTTACTTGGCAAATACAGATTTCAGATAAAAAGATCCAAATTAGTCAATAACCCAATTCACCAAATTAGTCAAAATTAACTATCTCAAGCTGTTCAATAGAAGCTTTATAGTTCCTAAAATCCAAAAGGGTACAAAACCCAAGACTCAGTCAATTTCTGTTCTTCCCAAGAATTTTCTTGGCAACCAAACAGAACATACTCAATAGAGAAAAGTCAGAATTAGAAAAACAACAAAATTAACTATTGGATTACATAAAAATAACAAAACTTTACCTTTAACTAAAAAGTTCTTTTCTAGTTCAGTGATTCACCGGAAAACCCACAGTGATCGCCGGAAAGATGCTCCGTCGACGGTTGATCAGTCTATTTTAGGATCGACGATGAAGACGATGTTTGGTTCCTTGACTTCCTTGTAAGTTGTTTGTTATAATTATGTCGGGTACATATTTATCGTGAATTGTAAAGTAGTACTAGTACGATATTTTGAGAGCATGAAATGACGAAATCACCCTTCAAAAATCAATCAAATATCCAAAACCACTCTCTAGTTTCTACCTCAACGGTCAATTTGGACACAAATTTGTCAACACCTAAAAATTAATCCACATCTTTTTGGCGTTGAATAGTATAAAAAACCGATCAACAAATCGATTTGGCTTTCGATTGGTGAAACTTCTGACGTTTAAGTAATTCAAAGTGACTGGAGAATCGATTTGATAATTCAGTCGCGTATTTATCTTCTGCAAAGAGAGTAAGAAGTGTAAAGAAAAGTAGTGTTTAGTCATCGATAAGATTGCGACACCTTATAAAAAATCTGATCAAGCGTGTGAGTAAAGACTTGACATTTGGATTTATTATCATAATGGATAGGTGGATGATGCTTGACAAGAACAAGGCAACAGATTTAGTAACAATAATTGATCCTTCCTTCCTATTATTGAATACATAAACCATTGATAATAAAATGTTGCAAGAATGGACAAAAGGTACTGCATCTATTTCTGGACATTTTTCTTGTACTAATTCTTTTTTACAAGTACATCACAAGATGTGTAGTACAAAGTACTATGATTTTAAGATATATTAAGTTTTGTTGGGGTAAGATTCGCTTAACAGCACCAAGACCATTGAACTAAGCTTCAGATGAGTCTGTTCAGGCCAACACGGCAAACTATCGAGATCTGACTCGCGAGACTTTATAGTATTCGACGCTTGACTACTTGTTTGAACTTGAGTATCTGAATTAAGCATTGAAGAAGCTTCGTTTTGCAGATTTGGATTCTCTGGAGAAGACTAGGATGAGAGTCTATGTGACCTATAGGAGGATCTGTGTTGTATCATCATTTATGATACGAGTTAAGACATCCAAATTCAACTTTCGATCTGATTTTGAAAACGTTGATTTTGGCTCCAACAGTTTCATTACAGTGTAAGTCAAGACATCACCAATTACACGATCTGTCATCACTGCCAGTTATATTCTCAATCATCAATCAATTAGAGAATAACTCGCTAAAGTCGTCTATGAGTGATATTTATCGCACGTCATTCGATTTGACATCGAGACTGTATGCGCCTAATAATTATGATAAAACAATATTTTAGAGCCTGCAAGGATATGAAGTTCCAAAAAAGTCAAAGTTTGTACATATATTACAGTCATCAAGAAAAACACAAAAAAAGGCATTGCAGTGATCCAATGAACACAACCAAGATACAACAAATTCTAACTCACCCCACAAACCTCTAACTGAAATCTCATCTTAAACTATCTATCTGCTCACACTCATCGAAACTCTTCGTGGCGAGTTATGAAAACGTGCAAAAATGCCTATGATTATGGGGTTCATAGTTCATAGCTTGGCCTATCAATGGCGGATTATTGATGAAAGATGGAGGTACCTTTTAATCAGAACTCAAATGGCTCATCGTCATCTTTCGGTGACCCTTCTGGTTTGCTTTTGGGTAAGTACTCCTCTTCAATTGTTTCCTTAAGGATGTGCAACCTCTGGATAACTATAGGCGTCATCATCTTTTTCGCTTCCCTAATGTCAGTTTCTTCCCTGTGGAAAAAGTATGCGTCGAGCATGATCTTTATCCACTTGTGCAGCTCCTCCGGTGTACTGTTCGACCAGAAAAACAGATATGAAGCTGTGTTATGCGAAAAGACTAGAGCCTGAAAGTTTGTCATTGCAAGTAAAAGTTGCTAAATTCGCTCACGTATATAAATAATCATCATTAGGCTTCCTTTTCTCACGTTCACCGCCTGGGGAGAAAGCTGTTGCCAATGCAGAGAATCGTTCTTCGGGGTCTACGATGTTCAGCAAATACTTGAGTAGCTTTATTTCTTTCGGTGAAATGCTCCTAAGACTGCTATTCGTGGTCTTGTACAGACGATACATGATTTCTTTAACCTGCACTTGAACGTCTAAGCTCAAAAACGTGATAAAAAAATAAATAAAAGCAAACCTAAGGAACTTAATGAAGTTACACAAAGATGACGGTGAAGGATAAAACACATGCTCAAAGTAAGGTTTCGTTAGACAATGTGGTGTAACTGGTGTTTGCATTTAAGTGTCAGCTCAGGCACACGGACATGTTCAAGTGCTTCTTATATGTACAGAGTCATTATCATTGTAGAACACGTGTAGTGTTGCTTCGTGAATAAAGCATGCATGTCGGGTACATGATACATATCATACATTAGCAAAAGTACTGATTCTAATATGAATTCTGTATTTTGCGCAAACCTAAATATTTTAAAAAAAATATCAGAATACTACAGTCAACAAAAGTCACAGGACATACACGCAAATCTTCTACAACGTCATCCTCATACACGCCACTACAATCCTTTGAATCCTAATGTTTCAACGTAGCTAGACACAGTTCACTGTATCAGGCTGAGCAGAGCAGTTAAAAGCTTAAAATCTATTTAAATATTTAACAGCTTTACATGAAGAACCCAAACAGGGGAACAAAAGCATTTTTAACAGCTTTTCATCCATACCTCATTTTTCATTGTTGTTGACTCTTTTGCAGAAGCCCAAGCACTATTTATCAAGAGGACCAGAGAAGAGTCAAGTTTCTTTGACTTGGCAAGCCTTTTGATCTTTTCACAAGCGGCATCTAGTGTCGAAGAGTTGAGAATATCTTCAAATTTAGCCTGGGCCGCATCTAAGTTTTCCACACTCTCCAGAGTGTTATCATACGCGCTGACTGCAGTCAAGCATCTAGTCCCCAGCCTGGCCATAGCTGCTCAAATAAATATGGGTTGGTTATCATATGAGAGCCAAGTGTATAGAGGTGTCCTCACAATGCTTACCAAATAACAATCAAAATCCAAAAGTGATATATAGTATAATATCAAAGATTATTACCATCACGGTCCTCCAAACCGTTGTGAGTTTCTGAAAGTAGAGTGAGGTACTTAAAAAATTCATCAGTGAAGTCTTTGCGCCGCTTTGCAACCACAGCATTAAGGTCCGTTGGGCTTTCCTGTATCTCCTTCAGTAGTTCACTATGTTTCTCCATTTCCTTGTCAACCTGCAATGCTCACCCGCATCAAACTGACACGTAATAATTATCTACACCACTAAAAAAGGATCTAAACCTAAACAAGTATCTACATCTATTCTCTTAATATTATAATTAAAACTTAAAACCAAATCTTTTTGAGTCTCATATAGTTTTCCATTTTGGACTAGAGAAATCAGAAATACAAATCAACCACTTTACTATCCTACAATTTACTTTTATTTCTTTAGCAGCTCAAAATTACGAAAACAAAGAAATGAAACAAAGTAAGAAAATGATAACATAGTCTTACCTTCTTCACCTTTCTCCACAGCAAACTTAATTTTTCCTTCATAGTTGGGTCGTTCTCTTCTTCTGCTAGGGTTTGGCACCTTCTGTAGAAGCTATCCCTATACTCATTCCACTCGTCCCGGAATACCAAATACTTTCTCCACTGCTTTGTCCTGGGCTTTTCATTCATGAAGAGATCAATCATTTTATCACAAAGTTGAGTCATGGTGACACCCTTGGCTACTTCCACCTCCACTTCTTCAGCCACTACATTGCTTGCTTGAGGACCTAATCAAAATTTGCATTACCATTATTATACTCTCTTCAAAGACCCATGGCAGTATCACTTACAAAATGACAATGAAGGCACCCCCAAACCACACACATAATTTCATTCCCTCATCTGTCCATAATCTGTTTGGACGCCAAAAATCTTGGGGACAACAAAGCGTAATAGTGAGCAAAATGTTCACTGCTAAGTTTAAAGTATGTCACGCTGTATCCTTGTAATATTGGTTTCCAAAAAAAGGAAATAGACAGACCATAACTAATAAGCCAATTTGTTCTACAACAACAACCAAGTCATTTCCCAAACAATGCGGGGGGTCAGCTACACGAGTCCTCTAGCAAACTCTTTGGGACCCTTAGCTCATTCATCCATTCCATCCTATCTAATGCTATCTCGTCTATCAAGCCAAATATAATCATATATCTTCAGTACTTCTTTCCATGTTAACTTAGGTAGGCCTCCCTAACATATTTAAGTAGCGTTTGGATTAACTTTTTTGAAGTGGGAATGAGAATCGCATTCCCATTCCCATTCCAAAACCAATTAAATGACCAAAAAGTCATAATCCAAACCCAAAGGATGAGAATCTCATTCTCATTCCCGAACAAAAATTCTAATCTAAATGCTACTTTACTTTCTCCTAATGAATTCTCTCACCCGTGCAACTAATATCCATCACCTTAAACAGTGTTCTCCATCTAAGCATTGTCATCTCCGCTACCTCATCTTATCGTTTAGCGACCTCTTGAGAGCCCAACATTCAGTTCCATATAGCATAGCTGAACGTATAGCTACCCTATAGCAAGTTGCTTCCAACCTTTAGAAGCATTTTGTTTATCACAAAGAAACCCTAAAACCCTCATCCACTTAAACAACAGTGCACTTAACTTATCTCTGACATACCCTTTGGTATGCCAACTAGTTATGTGAGCCAAAAACTGAATAAATCATATAAATGTACCTCCATTTCTCTAATGAACCTAATGCACCAAACTTCAAATTCCTTCCTTTTACTTTCTTTTTTCTGAGCAAACAAAAACAGAACTTGAAAACAGTAAAACACTATCCAGTCTCCACCCACATACAAAGAATACAAATTGATAACAAAAAAACATAACCCAGAAACCGAATAGCAAAACCCAACAAAGGAAATAAAAAATCAGAGGCCAAGCCATACTCACCGGCGGAAGTTTGGGTGGTGGAGCAGTGAATTCTGGTTCTGCTTCTTGTGGATTTGGAGTGCGATGGAAAATGGAAGGAGGGCGCGTGAGGAATTTTCAGAGTATTGGGGGAGAAAATTTCAGTGGGAGTGAAGAAGATGGAGGGTTGGGCTGTGGAGATTAATGGCTCAAAACCAGGGAGAGAGCTCATATTTGTCACTCTGTTTTGCTTGCTCTGCAAAGACTGAGGAAGAAGATGAAGAACTGAACCAGCCAAATGCTTGTTACTGATAATATATCCACAAAGTATCATTAGTTCTCCAATACGCCGTCGTTTAAATAATAATATAATTATAATAAAGGTCATGAATCTAAGCCGTTAATGAGAACGCAACACCTCATTAAATATACAAGAATCCAATGCATCGTTTCGCTCCCACAAATGCTTGTTATTGATAAGTGATGATATATCCACAAAGTATCATTAGTTTTCCAATAAGCCGTCGTCTTAAACTTCCGCCGGTCGGGTAGCTCCGCTCTCACCATTTCACTTGGATGGATATAAGTGAAATTTATTGAGGTGACCATCACTTTATTGGTTTGGCTTAGCCTAAGCCATAAAATGTTTGGCTTAGATTCTTTTCCCTCTAAAAAATTATTAAATAACTAACCTTATATATGAAATCCGAACCTTATAAGAATATTATCGGTTCCTTGCATATCAATACTCGTTGAGTCATTCAGTAACGTTCTGTATTCTATGTGAGGTTTCGGGTTCGAGAACATCATAAGATTTTGTTGGGTCCTATTAATGTGTTGAGCCCATTTGTTGGTTATAGTATTGTATGTGGGTTTTATGAAACCTAAGCTCAGCCCATTCGACCATGGCGGCTTCCAAGCTGTTGAGCCGTCTTCGGACTCCGTTTACCACCACCAGGCTCTTCTCCGCCGTCCCATCTCCGCCGCCGCCGCCGCTCCAAACACCTCCTCTATCTCACAGCACCAATGACCCTCCCAAAACACCCTCCGCTTCTTCGTCTCTCAAGGAGCTCGAGCTTGCCAAATTCGCAGCCATTGCCGACACCTGGTGAGCTATAGCTCTATTTGTTCCAATGTGATTGGAAAAATCTAATTCAAGATGCTGAATTTTAATTCCATGTACTCTATAACAGTCACCAATGCTACTAAAATAAAGGGTTCAACTTAGAATTTGCAGTCGTTGCAATTTTCACTTCAAGCAATGACCTTTACAGCTCCATTTTCTAGGTTATTGTCGACCACATTATATATGTTTTTATGAGTTTAACTGGGTTTGTGGCATTACAGCTTTGCAATATAGATGTTGATGTCTGTGTAATGTGGACCTCTTATTGTGTTGTGGTTAGGTGGGATTCTCAAGGGCCATTTAAACCATTGCACAACATGAATCCTACAAGACTAGCATTCATTCGCTCCACTCTTTGTCGCCATTTCAGGTATATTACACAATTTTCTTGGATCATTGTGTATACGTTGCCATTTCCCAGCTGAAGCTCTTCAAGAATCTACATCATGACATTCAAATTGATGGATTTGGTGGAATTGTCCTTGTTCGATTTCATTTTGTTCTGAACTGTGTAAATGGGCTTAGTTTTTAGCGACATAAGTACGTGGCCTTGGATTTGAACCTAAAACGATCCTTAATAGTTGGTATATTAAACATCCCTAGTTTACATGATTACGAGGATTGCAATAGCCCTTGATGTGTTTAGCAAGACTAACTTTAGAGCTCCTCATGGACTTGTCTTCAAACAGTCGTAGTGCTTTACTAACTAGGTATATTGCATCAATGAAAGAAAATGTTGATGTTCAGCAATGGTGACTTTGAGAGGATCAATCAGTGGTAAGTATAAAGTATCAAATTTCTATTTATAAATGTATTTTTCAAATTCCTAATACCTTGTGAAACATGCTGAACATCTACTTGCATTAACTTGTGCTTCAAACTTGTATGTGCATAAACTTGGTTTTGATTTTTTTTTTTTTTTGTGTGTGTGGAGTTTTTAATCTCTCAACCCTGGGGTTCTGTTGGATCTGTCATTTTCTACGTTTATTATGCGTTGTCAGATTCTATGCTTTAGTAGTACCACTATATTCTCTTGTTTTTTTTTTTTTCTCCAGTTCTGAACAGCTTTCCCTGTTTCAGGAAAGACTCAAACTCTTCTAGGCCTTTTGAAGGACTAAAAATTGTTGATGTAGGCTGTGGAGGTGGAATTCTTTCAGAGGTACGCTTACCTGTTTTCTGTTGTTACCTTCCTTCACCGAGTCATATAACATATAACAATTTTTATCACGTAGCATTTTGGTGTCCTTTTTACCTAAATTCATTCAAATAAAAAACATATCCAATTATGGGTTTTATCTTTGTAGTTGTTTCATTTTGTATTCTTCTTCAGCCTTTGGCTCGAATGGGAGCTACTGTAATGGGAATTGATGCTGTCGAGAAGAATACCAAGATTGCACGCCTCCATGCTGTATGGTCATTTCTCATCTCTTGATCACAAAATTTAGTTACAATTTTTATGTAAATACTGGTCAAGAAACTTTCGAATTATCATATTTTCACTACATACTTTTCAAAAAATAAAAAATTGTTAGGATATTTCCTCTAATTAATACATCATGGTCAAAGCTACTCTAAGAATTGGTTACAGTGCCTTTCAAGATATCGGACTTGTTATTTGTTTATCATGACTATAGCTAACCTCTCTATAGTTCCTCTGTATGTTCAAATTCATAGGTAGCTTGGATCTGAAACTATCACATCAACGAATTCTGTTTTTTTCGTCATACAGTCAGATTTCTTTTGTGTGAATAATGATTCTGCAATTTGAATTATCTCTAAGTCACCTTTCTGAAACCCCCACAATCATTCTGCACAGCTGTATGAGACCATATCCTGTTTCTTCCTTGCATATATGAACTATCTGATTCTGATTACATACTTTCTGGAACTTAGCTGAACTTATGTACTAGGGTTTAAAGCTCTGTTAAATTAATTTTTCATTTTTTTGGTAATTGTTTCACATTGTATGACAAGATTCCAGTCTCCTGCCATTATGATTAGAATGAAGTGTTAGTCACTTCGTAATATTTGTTAAATTGGATATTTAGTTTCCTTTATTTATTTATTGGTGAATTAATTTTTTTCGAGCATATTGTCTTTCGGACTAGGATATTTATCAACTATAACATGTTTGCACAGAATTTGGATCCAGCGACTTCAAGCATTGAATACTGTTGCGCAACAGCCGGTACATGCTGATCTTGTTTATCAACTATAACATGTTTGAACAAATTATCGATGTTATATTAAATGTTTTGTTTACACCATCAACTTAAATGATTGCTTTTTCCATGGACAGAAAAGCTGGTTGAGGAACAGCGTAAGTTTGATGCTGTGATTTCTCTAGAGGTTCTCTCTCTCTCTCTCTCTCTCACACACACACACACACACACACACACTCGTGCTTCCCTTGAGGGTGGGTACTAGAACTGGTCTGGATTTGCATCTGATATGTTTGAATATTGAATTTAAGGTAATTGAACACGTAGCAAATCCTGCTGAGTTTTGCAAGTCCCTGTCAGCATTGACTGTTCCTGGTGGAGCTACTGTAATTTCAACCATTAACCGCTCTATGAGATCATATGCAACTGCTATTGTTGCAGCCGAGTACATCCTCCACTGGGTATTATTCTTTCACTCATTCCAGAACTTTATTATTATATCTCCTCCCAATTTCTATTCTAGTGTTTTCAGCATTTCTTTAAGAAATAACCACCTTGTTGATCTTGGTCATAAGTTTCATGATATAGTGGCAAACTTGTTCAACATGCTTCACAATAGTTTGAAAATTTTATATTCTTTTGGCTCTGTTTCCTGTTTATGTTCCTCTCAAGATGCCGATAATGATTTTCTGATTCCTGAGATCCTTTGACAATGGATTCACATATCCCAAGTATTTGCTCATCATCATTTTAGTAGTTGTAGCCGGATGGGTAGTCTCTTAATTACCAATAAGAATTTTATGGAGATGATGGATCACCGACCATGCTTCCAAATTATTTGCTGTTTTCATGAAGTTGCAATTTAGGCTGTCATGTCATTACATGTTTTTTGTTCATAACAAATGGCCTTTATCCGTTACACATGATGGATCATAATGAGCTTTATAAAGTGGCGCAAGAAAGTGAATCAAAATGCACTAGGCGTTGTTGCATACCAAAGTCCATTTTTTCTTTGGTTTTCTGGGATTTGTTAAGTGTGTCAAGTTATGTAGGATCGTCAAGCCAAACACCACAAGAATAGATGTTAGAACATATAAAGGCCATACTCGAGCATGTGACAGTCTAAGGCGTTTCCTATTGTAACTGACATTGGCCGCCCCCAGCGCTTACGCATACAACTAACATATTCTAGTTAAGTCAATACATTTACATAGAATTTGATGTTTAACAGCTTCCGAGGGGTACGCATCAGTGGTCAAGTTTCGTGACTCCAGAAGAACTAGTCCTCGCCCTACAACGTTCTTCTATATCTGTAAGTCCATACATGAACTCATCTACGTGGATGATTTTGGTTTACAAAGAACGTCGAGTGGTGCGTATTTTAGCATATTTCGGGTATGTTTTGTGCAGGTTAAAGAGATGGCTGGTTTTGCATATAACCCGCAGACAGGAAGATGGGCTCTATCGGACGATATATCCGTGAATTTTATTACTTTTGGCACCAAAAGTACTTGAAATGCAACAAATACTGTATGTGTAGTATTTTTAGTCTCTTCGGAAAACGATAGGGGTTAGAGCTCAACTAGTAATTCAAATGGTGACTGACTTTACGTTTTCTCGATATATGATTCTTTAACTCCTCTCACAAACGGTGCTGGTTCTACCATTGTACTTAATTCGTTACGACTTTGACATCTGTTTAGATACTAAGCTTAATGAGTAAAGTAGAAATATTGTTGTGAATTCAATCTTCATAGGGCTCATAATCTCAAATTATGTGACCTACCAAGAACAAATTAAATCAATAAAACAAAGAATTAAAAATAGGAGATGGTGACATTTTGGCAATATTCTGAGCAGTAGACAAGACTTATGCTTGGAATATGCCAACTATAGGTTGTAAGGGCACAGGCTAAGCAAACCAACTAAAGGCTTAATTAATCACTCACAAAAATAATTAATTTTGTTGACCAAATTAACCAACTTAAATATTAAAAATTAGGTTAATTAAGCAAATGGTATATATTAAATTAAAATATGTAGAAATAGAGATGGGTGAAGGTCGGCTCTAGCAGTGGATGATTCATATAGGCTTTGTCCTTATAATTATAGTTTAATTAATTAATTAATGTTTTGGGTCATCTCTATAGGAATATATATTGGAGATTAGGGCCATTTTAAAACTAATTATTGTTTTTAATAATAATTCAAGGGCTAAATATCCACCCAATCATGAACCTATGCAGCTTCTTCTCATTGGAGGCATTTCTAGAAGAATCTTTCTTTGGTTTGTATATTTACTTGATGGTTTATGGATTTACCATAATGCCCATGATTTTGAGTTGTCATAGTACAGTGTTCAAGGCCAATATAGTAAAAATGTAAAAGTTCATTTTAAAACTAACACTTAAAACTGACAATTTAAACAAACATGTGGTATGAGTCATCACAAATACCACAAATACAACACGTCTGAGAATCGTGTTAATGTTGTGTTCATGTCGAATGTACTTAAACGAGAGATAAGATGAACTACAATATTATCTGTTTCCATCTCTTAACTTAAGTGTAATAGATTTCGACAATAAGTATAAATTGTGGGCGAGAAAAAGAAAATAGTCGTGTCTTTCATGTTTTACAGGTCCAACAGAACACAACACAACATGATTATAAATGTAGTAAAAACACCCTTAAATGCTGCCATGTCCATGTTCCAAATTATCAGGTTTAACACCAACTACCAAAGGACATTGCCACCTGTTTTTGTTTATTTTTACCAAATTTAAATCAATCCACACAATTTTAGCCAAGATATCAAGTTAATCACAAAGCATTTTCTCAGCAAACGTGACAGTATCTCAAAAAACTAGTCTCGACGTTTAAAATAATATTCCAAGTGAGTAACAAAAAATATATATTAGTATATTTCACTACATGTCAATGGCATCTCCATCTTTCCCATCTGTAAAACACATCTTCCACCTCATCTCATAAGATTACAACTAAACCCAATTGCCTTCACACCTAACAAAAATTGACACTTCAATTCATCTCATTCGTTTGATAATTTTCCGCTCGTTGATGCATAATTAGTTTCGACAAATCTAAGCATGAAAAAGAAGATTTGATCGTAATACAATACCGTGTCCGAGCAAGATAGGGTTCCACTAAAGAAGCCAAACAACATTTCCATGATGTTGCATCCATGGTAACAGACAAGAAGAGGGACGAAGGTGGACAATGATGAACGGTTACTCCGCCCTATTATTTAAAAAAAAAATCATGATTAGTTAAAATAATCAATAATTACATGGGAAAACAATTAATTGTATCCTAATTAACACGAATAGTTAAATCAAATAATTGTATTATTCTAATGCATATGCTCATCTTCCTACCAATGCTTCTGTAACTCATTTGTAACAATTTCAAGTCAAACATAAATTTTCTTCTCTTACAAGTTACAAACCTTGTACCCTTTTGATATGTTCATATGTTGCTGCGTCGTGATGAATCCTTGGAGGAAGACTATTTCATAGTTTTGAGAAGTCAAGATTTTGTGTTCTGTCATATGAAACATCATTTGAGAATTGCAGAATCTTGAGTACCGTTGACTTGGAGTTAGAGAACAGGAAAAGCTTAAGCTAAGGCTTGGTGGTGTTGATGGAAGTTGAGGTTGATCAAGAAGAAGGCTAGTTACTATTTGATTATGAATTTGATAACCCGATGGGAAGATCTTGGTTTCTAGTTAAGATGAGAAGATCATGATGAAAGCAGTGTGTTTAATCGTGTGTCTACTCGTGTTTCTTCGATCTGGTTTTTGTGCACAAGAAGGTTAGTTTTGCTCTTCCTCAAAAAATGTTTTCTTGAAATCTAATCTAGTCTAGTCACATATACATGGCTTGTGCTCCTAAGGCTAAGATTTAATCAAGCTCTAGAAAATTATGCAATTTTGATCATTAATTAGTCGTTATTTGCAAGATCCATCCTATGATCATCACTAATGAAGATAGATTCTTGTTTCAATATCCTGAAATTAAGATTTAGAGGAACTCGTGACATGTTCTAATCATAGATATTTTTTCTTGTTTTCTTGACTATCAAGAAGCAAGAAAAATCTCATAACCTAGCACGAGTTAGTGATGTTTTTCTAGTCTAGACTTTTTACTATCTTCACTAAACCTAATTTCATGCAGATTTTGTGAGCATAAGGTGTTGTGCCGAGTCAAATTTCACAGATACAGATACCACCATAAAGTGGATACCAGATAAGAGCTGGTTTCCGGACAGTACAAATTGCAAGAACATTTCAAGACCAACAACAAACTATAAGGGCTATGATAAAGCAAGAACCTTCAACATAAATTCCGGGAAGATATGTTATAACTTGAGTACAATAAAGGATAATGATTACCTTGTAAGGGGTAACTTTCTTTTTGGCGATACACTTGACGCGTCCTTTGGCGTCACCATTGGTGTCACACCGATAAGTTCAGTGAGTTTAGCAGATGACTTGGTTGTGGAGGGAATTTTCAGAGCCACTGGTCAAGAAATAGACTTCTGCTTAGTGAAAGTGAAGGGCAATCCTTACATTTCAGAGCTTCAACTGAGGCCTCTGAATGATTCGGATTATCTGAACGGTCAATCATCTACTGTCCTGAAAGTGGTTCGTAGAATTAGCCTAGGATCCAAAGCAGATATAAGGTATGGTATACATATGTATGCTTCTTTATTAACTTCCTAGAAAATTGGAAAAAAGTTAGATGAAACGTGATAGGATTTCAATCTATATCAATTTCAGGTATCCAGATGACCCGTATGACAGAATCTGGGAACCTCCATCAAGTCTTGACCCAACAATGGTTCCTATAACACCATCAGGTTCTGTCGTGTATGTCCAGAATGCTAGCCAGACGGTTCCACTCAGAGTTCTCCAAACAGCTCTGACCAAAACCGACAGATTGGACTTCCCTAACGGGGATCTTGATGCAGGGGACTACAACTATACTGTGTTCCTCTACTTTCTTGAGCTCAACGATTCAGTTACTATAGGGAAAAGGGTGTTTGACATTTACATCAATAATTTCAAGAAAATCGAAAATTTTGATATACTAGATGGGGGATCCAAGTATAGAAAACTTGCTCTGACTACCCCAGCAAATGGATCTCTGAATTTGACCTTGATTAAGGTCACAACCGGATCGGACTTTGGACCCATTCTCAATGCTTACGAGATCTTGCAGCAGCGCCAAAGGGATCCAGAGACTAGCCAAGAAGACGGTATGTTCAAATATATTTACAACACCATATCTTTGTATTGCTTACTTAAGTCTTTGGATCTTAAAACTAACTGCTTTCTCTTGTGAATCTCTCACTTCAGTGGAGGTGATGAAGGAGGTGAAGGATGATTTATTGGCGTCCAATCCAGATAATGAAGTGTTGCAGAGTTGGTATGGAGACCCATGTAGTCCGGTTTCTTGGGAAGGTCTACATTGTGAGAACATTAATCATAATATCACCATCAGAAACCTGTAGGTTCTATGTTTTTAAAATTTGACAGTTAAGGATTATTGGGAAGTGCCATTGTTTATAAATTGATCTCTTTTGTTCATCTATAAATTTTTGCAGGGATATTTCCTCTAAGGATCTTAAAGGTTCAATTCCTACCAGTATCACTAATCTCCCGAACCTCAACAATTTGTATGTTTACTGTAATACGTTTCTTTTGGGTCGTTAAGCTTTCTATTGTTTTGAGTAACTGAAACTCTAATCTATGGTTCGTATATGTAGGAACTTGAGCCACAATGGCTTCACTGGCAACGTCCCATCATTTCCAGCTTCCTCCATGTTGATTTCAGTGTAATTTGCTAATCTAAACTCAGCTATGAGACTGTTTCTGAAATTTTTCATCTTGTTTTCTTATTGATTTATGTCTAATTGTCAGTGATTTGAGCCACAATAATCTTACGGGAATGCTCTCAGAATCTCTTCTTTTTCTTAAACATCTGAGAACACTGTAAGTTCTAAGCTAGTCAATACAAAGTCTGTTTTCCATTAAAACTCAATGCAATATGTTCACTATGTATCGGATTACTCTTCCAGGTATTATGGGTGCAATCCTAATCTAATGGAACAAGATCATCCACTTGGCAGACCAAAAGTAACCACAGAGTAAGAAAGTTTTGAAATGTCAATAACTATCAATGAGCAAGGAAAAGAAAACGAACCTGAATTTTGTATGTCCACGTTGCAGCAATGGAGCCTGTGGTGGAAAAGGATCAAAGAAGATACGTTCGGTGCATGGACTCGTCATAGGCACTGCTATATGTGGATCTTTCTTATTCACGGTTGCAGTCGGAGCCTTAGCTGTCTTATTCTACAAAAAAAAGTTAATGAATCAGACAACATTTAATCGAAAAAGATATCCAATAACAAAGAGTGAGTATGATCATCTACATGCATCTTCTCTATGGCTTTTTTTCATCAAATGTATGGTTTCTCAGCAAGATTCTACGATAAAATTGCAGATGCAATCTTCTCTATACCCAGCATAGATGATGTTCAAGTGAAGCCCATCTGCATAAAGGAATTTACTATAGACTACATAGAGACTGTCACACAGAAATATAAAACCATGATAGGTGAAGGAGGCTTTGGTTCTGTTTACCGCGGCACTCTATTTGATGGCCAGGAAGTGGCGGGTAAGGTCCGATCAGCCACCTCCACTCAGGGAACTCGAGAGTTTAACAATGAGGTACATAACATAAAGCTATTTTAAGTTCAACAGGTTATTGACATAGATCAGTACTAACTACTGTAATCAATGCATATTACAGCTAGACCTCCTTTCAGCTATCCAGCATGAGAACTTGGTGCCTCTTCTTGGTTATTGTAGTGAAAATGACCAACAAATGCTTGTTTATCCTTTCATGTCTAATGGGTCTCTACAAGATCGTCTTTACGGTACTTTTTCATCAAAAAAGCCCATTCAACGAATCCTATAAAAGTACTCACTATATGCTAATAGTAGTCAATAACCATGTTTCCACTTTTAACAGGAGAGGCATCAAAAAGAAAAATACTTGACTGGCCAACCAGACTTTCCATTGCTCTTGGTGCTGCTAGAGGCAAGTAACATTAGATTTTTTTTACAAGAAATATGGATATTGATGTTTGCATTTCAGCACTATATATCACTTCGGTATATGAAAAGAAATTGTATAGCAGCATCATAAATTTAAATTTAAGAAAAAGAAGCCCGTGAGATATAAATCAAATACCAGTGTTTCATAGAATGTACGTATGATGCACGTATTAAGAAAACCCGGATCTTATGCCAGTATTTTTCTTTCCTCAGGTTTGACATACCTTCACTCCTTCGCTGGACGTTGTGTTATACATAGGGATGTAAAATCGAGCAACATACTTCTGGATCAAAGCATGTGCGCAAAGGTGGCAGATTTTGGGTTTTCTAAGTATGCTCCTCAGGAAGGGGACAGTTGTGCCTCTCTAGAAGTGCGAGGAACAGCGGGATATCTGGACCCTGAGTAAGAGCAACATATATTTCATTCCATCCTAATATTGTTTTGATGCATTGCGGAATACAACAATTAAAATTAGAAAGCTTATCTGAAAATTACGTACCTCCCATATGTTCAGGTACTATTCAACACAGCAATTATCTGCAAAAAGTGACGTCTTTAGCTATGGTGTAGTTCTACTTGAAATCATAAGTGGGCGAGAGCCTCTCAACATACACAGGCCGCGAAATGAGTGGAGCCTGGTAGAATGGGTAAGTTCAAATCCATACGTATGCAATATCCTTGTGAACCAGAAGGAGACTAACAGAGAATCAATCATATGAATACAGGCTAAACCCTATATAAGAGAGTCGAGGATTGATGAAATCGTGGATCCTAACGTAAAGGGAGGATACCACGCAGAAGCAATGTGGAGAGTGGTGGAGGTGGCATTGGCATGCATCGAGCCCTTCTCAGCTTACAGACCGTGCATGGCTGATATTGTTCGAGAGCTGGAGGATGCTTTGATAATAGAAAACAATGCCTCTGAATACATGAAATCCATAGACAGTTTCGGAGGGTCCAATCGCTTTTCAATAGTCATAGAGAAAAAGACTGTTTTAGCACCACCACCTCCCACCCAACCTCCATCTCCATCAGAACCATCACCTCTTAATGCACAACCATTGGCTCCTCCGGAGCCAAGATAGTAAAATGGATAGATGGAAGCTATGTACCTAAATTGCAAATGAGATAATGATATCACTCAAGTAATAGAGATTTGAAGATTTTACCTCAATAATCTACTACGAGCAACGCCATTTTTCATCGCTATCTTTATTTTGAGAATTTACTCTGTCTCAAGTTTATCTTTTTTCAATTTTTGGAAGAACACAACATCAAATCCGCATAGGAAACACTTTAACTTAAACAGGGTCAAGATGTCAAGTCTACATTGTTACAGACAAAATTAATGTTATAAGCTCTAACCGATGATTTTTTGTTCAAACTTCAAAGCAACTAAAGATGCTAAAAACTGAGGAATTAGTGCGATATGATCTGTTGAAAGAATTACAGGGACAAAAATGACAAGTTCATAAGCTAAACACAATCGTTCATGACTCAGACCGACCATAGATACCTTACAATATTAGGGCAGACGAAGAATGACAGCGAAATGTTCACATAACTACAATGATGAATTTGGCGTATCCTTTCATCGACTAATTGACTTCACAAAATTTATTTCACATCAAATCAGTTAACTTTCGTCGCCATTCTTTGATCAAACTTAATAAAACGGACCCATCACAACGACAGAACGAGTCCTAACAAACATATGAGCAATGATTTCAACTTCATTCAACCCTGGACCCATCACAATGACAGAATAAGTACTGCACAAAGGTACGATCGCAAGAAAACTCATAACCATTTTTCTTAATCAGCTTGACCAAAACGCGGGTCCCATCACAATGACATAATTTTGAATAGAAGAAGTAGACAAACATACGAACATCAAAAAACAAGGATGCATTGATATCAAATTGGTTACAAGACCACACAAAAAATTCAAAAGGACAAGAAGATGATTACAAGTAAGCTTGTTTTAACTTTTTACACAATGACAAAGATACGGAAAATTAACATCATGTACTAAAAAGAGAAGGATTAGCTGATGCAGTACTGACTTGGACTTCGAGCAGCTCAAGACGACGCTCCAGAGTATCAAGCTTCTCATTCAACGATGCCAATTTGCTCTTTGTCGTAGCCTCTGAAATGTTAAATAATAAAGTAATGAAATCGGGCATCAACAATCAACGATGGTAAAAAGTAATGAAATTGGGGATCAACAGATGGAGAGGAAGAGAAAATGTGAGGAAATTGAGTACCGAATTGAACAAGAAAATCGAAGAGACGACGGACATTGAGGGAGATGTGAGAGATGAACTCGCGATTCTCCCAATCGGCTTGCACTGCTATCCCCACGTTCACCGCGTTCGTTATGCCTCCGGCTCTAGCCATTAATTGATATCACTCTTCTTCTTCTTCAACTGCTTGTGCAGATTTGGATCGGAGAACCCTAACTCGTCGACTGTTATTTAGTTGAAAGAAAAATGAGCTGAGATCTTACTGCTAGTTCACTGTTTGGAAGCCGAGAAAAAGGACAAGAAAATTGTTGGTCATATGGTGTAAAATGTGTTGGATCGTGTTTTGTCGAACATGTTAGATGGTTGTTTATTAGTTGGACCCGACGTGTTGTGACATGCACGACACACGTAAAAGTATAATATAAATTGATATGAAAAATGGTGTGTTGAACGTGTCAGATAGTGCCGTTTTATCGTGCGGAATGTGTTGGGTTGTGTTTATATTACCGCGATCTAAATGACATTATTAGTAAATAACTTTTTTATATAAAAAAATAATGTAGAAAATTTTAGTATAGAATAAGCATACAATTATTTTGATTAATCATATATTCCATCCCAACATAATAGTCCATTTTTTCAATTTTAGTACTCTTCTTGCAACAAAGGCATGGTATTTTAACAAATTTATTTACAAAAATATTATTGATAATTTATACCTAACCACTCAGATCACATTCACAACTTTTCTCATTTTCCAAACAAGCCATTGGTAGAAAGAAAAGTATGATTTACTTGGATTTATTGTGTTCAAATATCAACAAAGGAAGAAAACATAAAATGCAGTTGGTACTTCTTGTTCAAACATAACTAAATGGTCTCAACAATCACCATTGTTACTTATGCTGAAGCTGAAACTGGTAGCAGTCCATTGTGCCTCAACAATGGCTCGGGTGAAGGTTCGCGCCCTCTAAATTCCACAAAAACCTGAGGAAAACACCGTACTTTACATTCAGAACAACAAGCCAATGCAATCTATCGACGTATTGAGTTGAAAATTTAGGTTTTCTAACCTGTAGAGGTGCTTTTCCACCTCCAAGAGCAAGAACTGTCTCTCGGAACCTATGGCCCGTGTCTTTGACGGCCTGTTGCAAGAGAAAATAATCAATCTCATTCGATAGATGTGAATAACCAAAACCGTTGGCATGTTACAGAAGGTTTTAAGAAATGATGAATCTCATTTATACCTGGTTGTTATCTAATCCAGCATCCTCAAATGCCGAGAAAGCATCCGCTGACAGCACCTCTGCCCACTGCAAATATAAAATAAAAGATCTCACTCACAGTTTCAGAGAACGTAATCTCTTCCAGATGACCATTGAGCACTCAAGTTATGATAGAAATGGTGCCAGTTTCTAAAATATTTTGGTTCACATCCAGCATTTCACAGAGGTGATCGAAGGCATTATACGCAAGAAAGAACAAAAGAATTACCTTGTAACTGTAGTATCCAGCTGCATATCCACCTGAGGTTCCAATAAATCGACGATCAGATAAATGTGCCTCAAGTAAAGACTTAATTATGCACCTTTAAAGGTAGAATTGCTGCAAAAAGTATTGACATGAATTTTACACAATAGCACACCTGCAAAAATATGGCTGAAACTGCAAAGGAACCTGTCCTCGGGCAGTGGAGGGATGACTTGTGTTCTTTCACTAACCCTTCGATCAACATCATAGATGGATTCTGATCCACCGGGAACATACTTTGTATGGAGCTCCAAATCAACACTAGCAAATTTTAACTGGAAAAAAGAAATTGCCAAGCAGTTCAGGGCATGTTGTATTTATGAACCATTGCATAACTACTATGTATTCACACTACAATGTATTAGCAAAAATAAAGGAAAAAATCCACGCAGACAATGTATTATGGAATATAAGTCCATAGTCGGCTCTGCCTAAGACCAGTTAATACATTTTAAGCTATAATGCTAAAAATGGCCTATGATCAGTCTAGTCTAGTCTACTCTGATTCTGTATGTTGTGGCTAATCAAAAAGGGAAAACACTATCAATTCCATGATATATGATAGCAAAAGGGTTACTACAAACACTTTCCAAGACATCAATGCATCATTGATTTGTTTATGTGCCGCTAAGGAGGTTATATGCAACTATTTCTTCTTACTAATACAAAAGTATTTATTGTAGACATAATGGAAAGTATATTGTAGAAACGAACTGACTTACCTGACGAAGACTTAGAGAACCTGCACGGTAAGTCCTCGCTGCAAGCAGTTTTTTATATACTTCATCAGGGAGACTCTGCCCAGTTTCATAGTGCTTTGCAATGCCCATCAGAGTATCCCTGCACAAGGTATGTGAAAAAACAATGATAATTGATGCTATAAAAAAGACAACTGAATGCACGAGGCTCCCACCATTGTGGGGTCCGGGTAGGTCATTCATGTACAATTGATGATGATGCTATTAATAACAAAATTAGATTTTGGTTGGACCAAAGTACCTGTGGTAACACCAGTTTTCCATGAACTGAGATGGTAATTCAACTGCGTCCCACTCTACTCCCCGAATACCGGCAACTAGGCCTTCATCCTGTTTGGTTAGCATATGCTGAAGTGCATGACCGAATTCATGGAAGACAGTCTCAACCTGCAAAATACTTCATCTAGTCACGAGACAAAAAACAAATTGTGAAAAATTGATGGACACATTCTAAAGCCTAAAAGGATCACTTACCATAAAATGACTTAATTTAAATAAGTACGGGTTAGCTACGCATTTTTTTTCCTGTGGGTCCATAACCCATTATTTCAAGCTAAATAGGAGCATGAGGTTTTTTGCTTCAATAAGGATAATATTTCAAGCATCCTTTAGCACCTTCTTATTATCCCTCAGGAACTATGATCCTTGGATAAACAATCCTTTCAATTATTAAAGTCAGTTGTCATTTGTCAACATCTCGATATACTCCTAAGTTCTAAGTAAATACAAGTGTATATGATTGTATTTGTACCTACAGGGAAAGCCTAGATACAAAATTGGAAGAAAAAAAAAAGGACCTAAAACAAAGTAATTTTACTTTATTCATATTGTATTGAAGAAAATAAGGACCAACATCATACCCTGAACTTTGACCAAATATACCCGTTAGTTTAGTTGATACACCCTACATGTCATCTTAGCATCAAATAACCTATAGAAACAAAGTCTGAATTCTATATTTATTGACCAGTGTATTGAAACTTACCTCCCGAAATGTCATAAGACTTGGCTTGTCACCCACTGGTGGTGATTGGTTGCACACCATGTGAGCAACAGGCAACCTGGCAGAAGTACCATTGCGTGACAATAAGCGACTGCGGCCAATAACTTCATCCATCCACGCACCTCCCTTTTTTTCAGCAGGGCGAGAATATGGATCAAAGTAGAAGTATGCAATTGGACTGCCAGAAGAAGAATCTTTTACGCAATAGAATCTAACATCCTTGTTCCAAACCTAGATATCGGCAACCATGAAATCAGTACTTTATATGGCAGGAAAATAAGAAGAGCAACAACGAAGCGATTAAGTAGAAAAACTACCGGAGCTAAACCATCAGCTGGCCCAACTTGAATTCCGAATAGATTGTGTGCAAGGCTGAAAAGGCCTTCCATAACCTTTGGTAATGAGAAAAATGGCCTTAGCTCTTCCTATACAGTCCATACAAGAGAAACAAACTCGTAAGTTTTTCAATACTAACTCAAAAATAAGTGTACATAAATATAAGGATATAAATAGAGTGTGCAGTAAGAAAATAAATAGAATGCGAAGTAAATCCAATGTAGTAAGAGTGTCAGACCATGATGACTGGACAAGAGAAAATATAATGATTAGAACTTAAGATAACCCCTTACGATCACACAGACAGAGAGAGATATTCAACCTCGTTGATATCATATTTTGCCTCACGAAGCCTCTCAGCCCAAAAGTTGAGATCCCAATGGCTCAAATCATTAGCTTCTGCTGCACCCTGCTCCTTCGAGAAATTTTTTAGGTCTTCCAAATCTACAAAAATAAAGTAAGCTATCAGCTTGATAAGAACTTTTTACGAAACTAGGCATCAATTGTATTGTCATTCAAAAATTTGCTCTTATAGTCATGTCCTGTACTCCTGTCCACCTACAGTAACCTTAGTTAATGGCTGAGTTAAACTACGTAAAAGTTTACGGTACTTATAAAGTATCCACAGTAATGGTGAACTAAGATAATGTTGAGTCAAATGCCATTTTAAGAAACAAAACAAATATGTAGAGCGTACACAACACACAATGTAGTGAAGAAATTTTTAAAGGCAGCATTTCGAAATACAGAAAATATACATGTGTGTCTGTGTGTGAAAAATACAGGTGACAACAATAAAAATCTTTTCACACAAATAAAACACTTATGCAAATTAAATTCCCCTTAAACTAGAATGATGTATTAATGACAACCGATTCAGTAACAAAGTATTATACCTTTAACTGCAGGATCCCAGGAAGCACTGCGAAGCTTTTCCAAAAGCTCTTGTGCTTTTTCAACAGTGGCCATTTTGGTTGCCATGCTTACCTGATAATATTAATATGTTTCAGTAAGACAAAAAAAGAAATGTACTCCTCAACATAGCAAGTCTATGAAAGAAATGTATTCCTACACATAAATGATCATACCTCAGCATAGTTATTGTAGTTTAGAAGCTTAGCCTTTTCCAATCTTAGCTTCAAGATTTGGTCGATGATTGGTGAATTATCCAAATCTCCACTTGAAGCACGAGTTATATAGGCTCGGTAGACTTCCTCACGCAAAGCTCGGTTTTGAGCATGCTGCATGACAGGGAGAAAACTTGGGGCATCCAAAGTAATTATCCATGGCCCATTCTCAGCAGTTGCATCCTTGTGCCCCTGGTAAGACATAGAACTTAAAGATCACAATAGATAAAACAACCCGAACATAATGATAACAGATTACGAAAGTAGAAATAAAAGATATGTTAGATATCTGAATACCTTTGAAACTGCTGTTTGAGCAGCCAAACCAAGAGCACTAGCTGGCAATCCTGCAACATCTTTCTTGTCTGTTATTACTTTCTCAAACTTTTTTGTGGCATCTAAAACATTCTCCTCAAATTTGTGAGATAGTCTTTCAAGTTCCTGCATATCAACCAATGGTAAATAGAAAGCAACGGCCAATGCAAAAACTAGAGAAAAATCATGGCATTATTTATCCTACAACTTTCGTAATTATAATTCAATAAACAATTGCTTTCACACAGATGAACAAAAGAGAGGGAGTGTTGTTTTTTAGTTCTTACAGAAAATTATGTAATAGCTGACTTTACCCACTTCTTATTCAAGAGTGATTAAGAAAAACAATGATTTTGTGGTTAATAGCACACATTAATGTACATCCAAGGTTTTAATAATATTTACAAGAAAAGGGTAGTAAGAAAAGAAAGAAAGGAAAAAAAAAAACATGAGCTAAAGGCCTACATTTTTCAAGTACCTGCTATTATGTTCTTGAATTTAAATTAATGATGCTGATGCGAATCAATAACCCTTTATTTGAAATGGCTCAATGGTTCGAGCTACACAATAGGAGGTAGCTCTCCTCTTTCCCCATGACCCCACCCCACTCAATGGGATTCAAACCCACGACATCTCTCAAAGGAGTGTGTGTCTTGAACCACTGAGCCATCACCTAGAAGACACAACCTTTCATTTTTTATATATTATGAAAGCAACTCGCTGGGATCTAAGAACAAACATGGTAAAGTTTATAATGTGCACATCTCATATGCATAAATATATTAACCAGAATATGCTGACATGAAGAATAATGGTAATTGGAAATATAAAAACAGAAGTCAACTTTGAAAGAAAGATAGATGACATAGACACATCAAATGGTAAAAGCATACTATATCCTCTTATACCAGTTGACTTTATTCATCAAAACTTAATAAGGCACCTGTTCAATTTTGTTGAATTGTTCTCTTTTATCATCCTCAAGCGCAACACCATTCAGAACAGCCTCCTTTATTTGTCCTGCATATACACAAATAATAAAAATAAAAATCATGAAGTGATCTCAAACAAATTTAGTGTAAACTTAACTTTTAATCAGTAAATGGAAAAATTGCTGAATGTAGTGTAAAATAACATTACAGCAATTCAGCCCGTATCCCAAGTCAATTCCATTTCAATAATTTTATGCCATTTGTAGAAATGAAATATAACTTGTCAAGATACTCAAGTAACTGGACAAGATTTCCAAAAGTAATGTAACTTTAAAGCAAGAATGAGTTCTGAGAAGGACTTGCAATTGATTTGGGTATGGCCTAAATAATCCAACATCCCGATAAACTATTGGCTTGGGGTCCAAACTGATTAAAGATCAAATTACAATATTAAACATCTTATAAGGATGATGAATATTATTCTCAGAACTAGGAAAGTACCAGCCTTTTCTGGTAGTAATCACAAGTCATGCCATTAGAGTTAAGTGAATCTAACATTTACACTGATGCAGGAAACTCAAGCTGCCCGCATACCTTCAACTACACGCTTACGAGCATCACTCAGCGTCTGCCACTCTGGAGACTGCTGAATAGCTTTAAATGCATTATATATAGGCTTACTCTGACCCAACCTGAGCGAAAACTTGATTTTCTCCGGCTGAAAACAAAGAACAAATGCTATGAGAGCCAAAATCACTGCAGAAAATCAAAATCATGTTCATTTCACTATGCAAATACAGATAAAATCAATCCAATTCCTCTTCTTCCAACTCCTAAATTAATTACTTCAAACATAGTTTCTTCTTCAATTTGCAATAAATCTTCAAGATTTGACTCTCATTCAATAATGACCTAGATGCTAGACTAAGCTACAGTGAATTTCTGTAAATGAACTAAAAACTGGGTTTCACTCGAATTCAGGAAAAGACTGAAACTTTAAATAATCAAAAGCCATGAGAACGAAGCCATACTTGAACTTCTTCAATGGCGGCACGGAGCTCAGCAGAATCCTTGACCGATTTGAGATGATTGACCATCCCCCAGACCACCGATAACCGATCCACAATCTTCTCCAGCGGCTCTGCCAGCTTTTCCCACGACGGCTCCACCGTCCTCTCCAAATCATCCAGATCACTCTCCTACGCAAAATCAACCACAATCCACAAAAGATCAAACAAAGCCCAGATCACCATTTACAGCAAAAAAACACAAAATCTCACCAGTTTCTTCAAGAGAGCTCGAATCCCGGGACGAACGTGCTTGGCCTCGACGACATCGAAAGGTGGGAAGTCGAAATCAGCCAAGAGGGGATTGTTGTCGATGCCCTCGTCGACTGCTGCGGAGGCGGCCATGGATGGAGCTTGAAATTGCACAAGGGTAGAGAAATAGACTGGACTTGCGAAGAAGGGAATGGTGAGGACAGATGGAGAAGGAGAGAACAAGGTAGAGACTATTGTAAACAAGTTTTTTAATACGAAAATATTATTGTAAATAAATATTATTGTATATTTTTTTTTCGGTCTAATCCGTGATGTTCCTGATGAGGGCCGCAAATTCGCGGTTAATACTTTTAATCCGTTAGCCGTTTTACGGTGTCACAATTAAAACTTATCATTCTTCTCAAAATGTATTAAACAGAGATCGAACGCAATCGTTTTTTCCACTCACGCAACAACATGTGTAGCAAACGTCACTATCCTTGGATAAAATTATTGTATTTTATTTGTGTAAAAAAAAAACATGTATAATTATCTTTAGTGCACACACTTTGTTGCAGACATGTTAAATCAAACAATTTATGCGCTTTTGGTTCCTTTTGAAGTCTCGGGTTTAACTGCTTGTATTTCTTCTATTTTTGTCTTTTCACTACTTGTATTTCCTTTTCTTTCTTCACCTTCCTTTTTCCATATTACTGTTAGTTCTTAATAAAAAAAAAACTAGCTTTTCTCATACAACCATAACACAATTTAAGTGGTATCAATCTGTGAAAGTAGTTCAAGCCAACAATATGGCAGATTGGTCTGGTGTTCCTCAAGATATTCTATTCTTGATTCTGAAAAAAGTTAATGTAATGGACGACTACATTGCTTTTGGTGCAGTGTGTGCTTCATGGAGATCCGCAGCCACCATTATGGAGACTTCATTGCTGCAATCAAGAACCCTATGGCTCATGCTCGCTGACAAGAAATACGTCAAGAAGCTCAGAGAATTCTACGCCCTTTCAAGAAACACGACTCACAAGCTAATGCTCCCACAAGTGAAGGCCAACAAGTGCCTATCATCTCTCGGATGGTTACTTGTTATAGACAAGAGATGGAACATGAAGCTGTTGCACCCGTTCTCGCGAGCTCAAATCGCTCTTCCAAGCATCAACACCTTCCAAGACCTCGAGCGCGCTTGGATCTACAACATGTACGTTAACTTTGTTTCCAAGTTTGTGCTGTCCGCGAACCCGTCTTGCGCGCAGGACTATACTGTTATGGTTCTCCACGGACGTCACAGAAAGATGGCCTTTTGGAGGCCAGGAGATGGTTCTTGGACGACAGTTGAGGAATGGAACAACTACACTGATGATGATTGGAAACATGTTCCATTCATGGATATAATTTGTTATATGGGAAAGTTTTACGCTTTGGACAATTGTGCTAGGCTTGTGGTTTGTGATCCCAATCCGACCAAAAAGCCTACATTAGTTGCAACCATGCCGGAAGACCTTATTCCTTATATTACGAAGCTATATCTCGTCGAGTGCTCGGGAAAACTATTGGTGGTTTCCCGCGAGTATGAGGAACCAGAAGATGATGATTATGAATATGACGAAGATAAAGACGAGTATGTGAGTAAGATTAGGCACAAAGACGAAGACGTATACGCGCGAACAGTCGGGTTTTGAGTTTTAGAGGTGAATTTGAGGGATGGGGAGTGGAGAGAGGTGAGTAGCTTGGGAAGGAAAGCTATGTTGGGTTACAATTCTTCCTTTTCAGTGGATGCCACCAAAGTTGCTGGATGCAAACCTAATTGCATATACTTCACAGATGATAATGCCTTGCCTTATAATGGAGGAGGTAGAGACATGGGTGTTTATAATTTGCAGGACAAGACCATAGAGCCACACTATAGTGGTAAATCTTATAATTTTGTTACTCCTCCCATGTGGATTGAACCTAGTTTAATGTAATTGTCCTTTTCTTTACAATCGATACTAGCTCATTACTATTAGTATAGAACCCTCACTTTAAGAGATAAATTGAAGGAAAACATGACACTCGTTTTAAAATAGAAAGAATATTGTTAAGCTCTAAAAGTTCAAACATTTTGCTGAGGTTGTATGTATATTCACAGTTGGTTTGAGAATTCACACACCAATTTGAAAAGGAAATTAAAGGAAGTGAATTTGGCTTTTCAAAGCCTCATATTAATATGTATGAATATACATTAAATAAAATTCACATTAAGATTGGCTGGATCAAGATGGATATTACAAACAACAGCTTTAATTTGACATCATTGTGATACTTACTGCCCACAAGTACTCTCATTTCAGTGTCCTCTGTCAGCCACCCAGTAAAGTTTATTCTGTATCTGCTTCCAGTGTCTGTACCAAGAGCAAAGCTTAAGTTAAACATCCAGAAAATGCAATAAAAAGGCTATGTTGTTTGCCAGATACCATACTGTCCGATAGAGCTGGAAATTCATGCGTTTGTGATAGTCGTGTTTGTGTCGTGTTGAAGATTGATTGTGTTGCATGACCCGAGCACGACACGTTTAACACGACAACTACAAATAATTAATCACGTGCTTGCGTGTTTCGGAGGCCCAACACGAACACAACACGATTACTAAAAGTGTTGGGTTCATTAACTCGAACCCGACACGATTACAATATGTGTGATGTAGTGTTCGTGTTGCGATACGAAATGCCAGCTCTATTGTCAAGGATAAGATTAGAAATTAGTAAATCAGTGTGGCATTTACCTAGAGCAACGAAATTTGCTCCTCAGTTCTTGTACTTCATGGTTTCTTTCTCAAACCCAATTGTTGGGAATTGTTTTGCGTACTCTTCAACATCATGACGAAGCTTTGCGAGCTCAGATTGGAAGCTTGGAGAATCCATGGTGGCAACAAAGTCCTTCAACTTTGTTCCTGAATTTCAAAACATATGAGCACGTCAATGACACTAGCTATTCAGACACTGAGGCTCTTCATATCATCTTCACAGCAAACAATAAATAGAAAATTTTGAACCATCATATATAGAAGATATAGGAACCTTTGGTCGCAGCCTTAATCTTCAGAGACAACTTGACAGCAGCGTCAAAGAAGAATGCTACTTTGGCAAAATCCACCTCAATAAATCCCCTAGAGGTAAGAGCTGGGGTTCCTGGAAAGCAAAGAGAATTTTGTCGGAAAAGTTTATGTAATATCATAAACATATATGCAACTCGATGAGTGAAAAGTACTTACCCATTCTGATACCACCAGGAACCATTGCAGACACATCACCTGGAACGGTGTTTTTGTTGGCTGCAATGTGAACAGCTTCCAGTACCTTTTCAACTCTGGATCCATCAATACCCTGTAAAACAAAAATTACAAAAAAATATGAATTTGCCATGTGTTGTTTAGTTGGACAAAAAGGCTGGGTTTTTGTTGTTGATTTTTCCTATGTTTTATGATATATACCGTATCAAAAAGGTCTAAATAAATGTCATAGCAGTCGGAAAATAAAATTATTTGTTACCTTAGGCTTCAAATTCACCAACACTAAATGGTTATCTGTCCCGCCAGAGACAAGTTCATAGCCGTCCTTGGCCAGAGTCTGCAAAATGGTTATAAAGTTTAGTAACTAAAACAGTAGAGATATCTATCAAACAATCTATGCAGATGATAGACCTCATATTTGTTATAAAAAGATAAAAGAAGAAGAATTACTTGAAGAAAGATAATGTTTCAATAAAACATGCTGGTATGTTTAGTAAATATAATACCTCTGCAAATTTTGCGCAATTACTGAGAACCTGCTCTTGATATGCTCTGTACTCTGCTGTTGTAGCCTGCATTAATTTAATACAAAACTAAGAACGGCGTTTTTGAATGAATTTAAATGTTTTAAAGTGCAATGCCATGACGACTCTGGATTTTCAAGTAAAGCAAAAGTAAGAAGAGAAAGGCATCTTTTGTCCCATTAAGATATAGATTACACTGGGTACTATACTACTATTTATGATGACAATTAGTTATACAGTGAGTCACTTCAAAGTCATGTGTTTCTTCATCGAGAGTCTATGAGGGTGAGTCGAAGCTTCAAGAACACCTAAAAGAGTGTCATTTGTATTGCATAGTCATAAACAAACAATTATTAACTAAACCTAAGACATACTGAGATGTCAACCTAACATACAAGGCAACTAAAACAGAATCTTTGACATAAAGGAAATGCAAAGACTGATGCACCATTAGATTGATAGCATACCTGTTTCAAAGCAACAGCTAAACCAGTAATTGTGTGGTTGTGTGGGCCACCTTGAAGTCCAGGAAAGACTGCCTGATTGATTTTGTCTTCATAGTCGTACAACACCTTCAAGAAAACTAGCTATTGTAAATAATTGTTCGAGCTCGAATAGCTGAACATAACAATCTAGATGGTTTTCCAAACAAAAAGAAAAAAGAAACTCTTGCTTCAACCTACCTCCTTTCCTTGTTTGTTGATCTCTTTTACCCCTTTCCTGAAGAAAATCATGGCTCCACGTGGCCCACGAAGTGACTTGTGAGTTGTAGTGGTTACTACATCAGCATAGTCAAACGGCGATGGGATGACACCAGCAGCAACCAACCCACTGATGTGTGCCATATCAGCTAACATAATAGCTTTTTGTTTGTCGCAGACCTGTTGCATAATTAAAATGTCAAACGACAAAGCTCCAAGAATACAAAAATCTGGTGTATATCCTGAAATGAATATCTTAAATCAAAAAATGAAATTACCTTGCGAATGCGATCATAATCATACAGACGTGCATAAGCACTGGCACCTGCAACTATCAACTTTGGCCTGAAGAGAGTTGCACTTTTCTCCATCTGTTGTCAATAGTTAACTAGTCAGACAAATTTTCTACCCCATAAAATGGAAGAATGAACGTAAACATATAATTTACTCAGATGAGTTGAAACAATATGATGTGTAATCTTGCAACTTATAATTATACAATATTGATGTTTACAAAGAATCAGGGAGTTCAAACAACATTCTAACATCCCCCATGAATCTCTTACTTACATAGCCATTCTACATTTTACACTAGCAAATATAAAAGAGTCAACATGCTTCTCCAAAGGGCACATCAAATCAAAATTTAAGTATACTCTACGTCCAAAGGGCACATCAAATCAAAATTTAAGTATACTCTACGTGCCTGAATAGTGGTAGTTCAGCTTTATAGAAGTCTCTTTATTTTTTTAACAAACTTCATCTTTCTATGTAGACTAACCTTACAAAACCACAAATATATCAAACTGCAAATATATCAAATATACCATTGTAATAAATAAACAAACTGCAAATCTACCTGGTCATAGTCGATGTAGCCAGTGCTCTCATCCAATCTGTATGGCATTGTCTCAAAAAATATAGAGACTGCAGAAATCTTTTTGGTGTCAGTCTGCAAACACAAAAATAAATTATGAAACTGCTATTTCATCTACAAACACGATAAGAAACTAATGAGCAAAATTCCGTCAAAGTCTAATAATTGTTAGGAAGCCATATAAGTAATAAGATAATTTAATAAACCAGGAAATAATATAGAAATTAGAAGTACCTGGTAACCATGAGAAAGATGTCCACCATGAGGAAGATCAAGAGCCATAATTCTCTCATGAGGCTTTAACAGTGCAGTATAGACTTGGAAATTAGCTGGAGACCCAGACAGAGACTGCACATTGACTGTTACATAAAAAGTATTGATGAATTCAGAAAAGCAAGTAATAATCACACACTATAGTGTATTAGATAAATATGTATACCACTAGCGAACTCAACGCCATTTACTTTAATATCTAACTAAATAATGACGTATTATGCATATGATATGGCCTAAAACAATGTTTAGATGTACACAAATGTCATCTTGCTGGTTACATGGCACCTACCTCCCCATTTTGCAGGATCCAACCGGAAAGCTTCCAGAGCACGCTTCTGACATAAGGTTTCAGCCATGTCAATGTACCTGAAAGATCAAAGTTTCACTTGTTCTAATCAAAATCAACCAGGAAACTAATTATTCTAGTATAAAGTTATTAACTACACCGATATAGTATAAACTAAATTTACAGAAACCGTAATAGTCATGACCAAGAAATTGAGAGTGCATCACATACTCATTTCCTCCATAGTATCTAGCTCCGGGGTATCCCTCACTGTACTTGTTGGTCATGACAGACCCAACCGCTTGCATTACAGAGACAGATGTGAAATTCTCAGATGGAATGAGTTCAAGTCCCTATATACAAACAAACTCCATATTAAGTCTATAACCAGAAAAACTAGTCAATAAATAGCAAAAAATTCTCTAAAAAAACATGAATTCCTCTTGATGTTTGTTCCAAAAACATCAAAACACTCAGTCTGAAAGAGAAATAACCACAAACTAAACTTACAGATACATTTAGCTACATACAAGACACAAATTGAATCATAGTCGATTCAGCAATTAGAGCAAAAAATTCAAATTCAAATTCAAATTCCAAATCCAAACCTTCCACTGTCTAGCCTTTTCATGCTCAATAATGTCAGCAATCTCCGGATCAACAACCTCTAGCGGAGCATTGAGCTGCTTCGGCCACTGTAAGTGCAAGGTAACAACAACTATAGTGAGTACAAAATTACCAAAACCAGAACCAAAATTCAAATTCGAGAGACAGAGAATCCGCTTACTGTAACACCGCCTTTCTCCTCCACAGCTTCGTTCGGCAAAGACGACTGAGAATCGAAGTTCCAAATCCAAACAAAAACGAATCAGTAATGAAAACAAACAGATCTTAACGTCACAGAAGCATTAAAACATTTAGAATCTAAATTTTCTCTTTGTTTCTCGGGAAAAGTAACGAGAATCCTCCAGAAAACGCTGCAACAAGAAAGCAACAACACTTAAATTTCACAAAACCAAAGAGAAAAGAGACGGAACCACCATGTAGTGGAGAGCACCGCCATTGAAGAGAGGTCGAATCGGCTTCTCGACCGAGGACGAGAGCCTGCGAAGCGCCAATGCCATAGCCATTTCTCTCTCTCTCTCTCACTCTCTGCTCTGCTCTTCTGTGTTGTGTGTGGCTCTTCTGTGGACTCTGGTTATGGGTGAGTTTTTGGTGGTTGCAGAGAATCTCTGGTTTCTGTGTCCTAGTCACTAACCATGGCCCACCAAATAACATACTGACACTTGGCATTGTGGCATTGTTTCTGTGCTGACCATTTGGATGGGAAGTATGGTACGAGCTACGCGTGGTAGCATCAGAGGAGAAGAGAAAGACCAGATAGCTGTAGTAGCTCTCCACCGTGTGATTTGTACAATTGTGGCCGTTGGATTGTTAGAGATTCGTAATTTTGGTATGGTGTAGTTGTATGTGAGTAATGTTAACAACTGAGTACGTGGAGGAAGTGTATTGATTTGGCATCTTTGTTTACCATCAATTTTAGATCATAGCATTCATTTAAAGTACTAAGTAATCAAAATCTTTCAGGTCGAGGCGTTAAACTATTTTTTCACTGGACGATGTTAAGGATGTACCATATAACAACATAGTCCACCAGTCGATAATGGTTTATTTATAAGCAAGCGTATCAATCAAGATTGAAACCAGAGAACTATGAAGGAGCAAACACCTTAAATCAATTGCTCTAATGTTAATGGTTATTAATGGGTTTTTAAATTGCATATCACTAGTCTAAATGATTTAGTTACATGATGGAAGGGTTCCAACTCCAAGTAAATAGGATAAATAGTGCAAGAAGAGATATCAACCCCACAAAAGAACATTTTTTTTTTTGTGGTGGGGTTAAGAGAAAGATGCCACCAAAACCAGCCATGAATGGCCTATCCAAACACCTCATTTTGCAGCCACAAAGAGACTCCAAAAGATAAAAGAGGATAGGATCATGTAATGGGTTTGTGAGACAAGTGATGCCACCAAAGCCTCTATCACCAACCAATGTGTCCCTATCACAAATTCACAATCTTGGAATTAGAGAGCTCCTCTTTTAAGGCCTTATGTCAAAAGCCCAAAGTAGGTCATGACTCATGATTGGCTCATATCAATTATAATGGACTAGTGTGGATGGGCTGTTGAGAAGCCCAAAACACATTGAAAATGGGCTATTGGATTGGTGGGCCCAAAGTGGGTCATGACTTATGATTGGGGATATTTGGGTTGGTAGACAAATGGGATGGGATGGGTTGGGTTTGATGGTTCTTATATATTGGGCTGTGAAAAAGCCCAAAAGACTACTGAAAATGGGCTGAGAAAAACAAAAGGAAATCGCTAGAAGGAGGGCTTGAACCTCCGACCTTGTGGTTAACAGCCACACGCTCTAACCAACTGAGCTATTCCAGCTTGTTGGTTAAAGCTTGGCTTAAACTATTTATAAATTATTTTTCAATTACTAGGATTAGAGTTGCCAATTCATACATGCTTGTCATGTTGATGGTTGACTATGTATTGTATAATCCAACACAAACACAACACACGCAGTGTTGAAAATAAAAATGGTAAGCTTATTAACATAAAACATGACATGTTTAACACAGTAATTAACTAAATGGGTTGTGTTACACGAAAAATTAAAAACATATCTAATTGGTTGTATTGACGCAAAACTTCGTCAACATGACCCCTCGTGTTTTGCAAGATAGAACCAACATATTTGTGCATAATGTGTAGTGCGTCATGCATGCCACACTTCTAATGTGCAAGCTGAATAAGAGAGACAAGTCTGATAGCACAAATTTAGACGTGCACCAGAGAACTTAAGTCGGGAGTATCACTTAAAAGACATTCCCGGTTCATTACATATATAAAACAATTGTTTTCCTAATAAAACTCATTCAGTACATTGCATGGGACACAAGAACATGATGGAACACACACAGCTGCAAGTGCATGCACTGCACAACTCTGAGCAGAAACAACAACACATTGATCATCGATTCGATTCCACCTCCTTTTCTTGAACTGTCTTGTTCCTTCAAGCTCGAACAATGGAGTCTCATAATTCAAAAACTTGTGAACAGTTCTAAATCCAAGTACGTACGAGAAAAATAATGTGCAAGAGCCAAGAGGTTCCGATAATGCTTCAAGCCCTGAACCGCTAGTTCAAAAACCAACAGGTGATGTCAAAAAGGAATCTGAGAAGAGTTCAAGCAGGAAACGATAGACAAAGAGATGCAACAAGAGACACCGAATCCCAGAAGGTTGAATGTTTGTATGTGACAGTAGTGTCTGGTCGTTTCTTTAATCTTACAAAAATAGGCAAGAAACGACACTTAACAAGTCCCCACAAGTTTCTTGGTGGAAGTGGCTAGCTAGCTACAATTAGGTTTGGTTTAGTTGTACCGGAATCACATGCTTAATTGTTTTCATAGGGTGAAGAGGGTTTGGTATAAGTTGTAATTGTGGATGGAATATTTTTCTTGTTGAAACTTATGATCGATAACTTTTAATTTTCAGGATAACGATTTTTTTTTTATGTGAAATCGTGCATAACAGTGAGAGAAAGTAGTAAAACGTTGGATTCAAATAAAAATATTCGAATAACCATCAGGGATTAGGTCAAATTTGATTACTACAAGACATACGGTTTTAGGAGACGACTAAAATTTTACTCCCGTTAGCTTATCTTGAAAGACGGCCAAGCTCCCCCTATCTTTCTTTCTTTCTTTTTTTTAGCTCCCCTGCTATCTTGAACTGGGAGTCTAAATGAAATCGTCGTCTCTCATAACCATTTTTTTTGTAGTGGACGACAAGATCGATCGTTATATTCATTACATGAGAAAACACATACATGAACTCATAAGTATCAATCTGCCTCTTACTTTTCATTAACAGTCATTCTTTGACATGCGAAATTAAACCTCGTTTCATTTGAGAAAATAAAAATGTACAAACAGAATGTTAATTGCCAGTTCTGCAATCTAGCGCCTAGACATCAACCAACAATATCAAGTGAACTACGTTAATATTGTTAGATAACCGATTCAACTAATAGTTTCATCCTTATTTTTTATTAGTTCATTTTTTTTTAAAAAAAAAAAAAGTAAGTTCAACCTTTTTTTATTTTCCAATAGTCTCATTGTTAATCTTATCCCAATATCAAAACCACACATCCACCTAAACATTAATTCTCATCTTAGCTACTTCCATTATTTGTCGTTGCAGCTTTTTTTTGGAGCCAAGGCTCAGTGCCATATAAGAAAACGTTAATCTTTTCGTGAAAAATATACAAAATTTTACAGATAGGAATAAGAATATAAATTAACGACATAAGGTTACAAAATAACAAGACAATCTCATATTCTTTGTCAAAATTACAGCTAAGCAGCTACTCAACTGATGAAGATTCTCTCATTACAGGATCTGTGTCAGAGAAAATTTACGATTCTTTCTACACCAAATTGTATTTTTATAATTATAAAGAGAAACTATAATTATTCAATTAATCAGAAGTTAATGCTATATAGTTTAATCATTGATTGAGGTATAATAATTAACAACTCAAATCTTGTACCTTATACCAAAGGCTTGATAGTAATTAACAACTTCATGTTAACCACCAAAGGTTGGGCAAACAAAAAAAAATGCATAAAAAAATGGATTGCATAGAATTTTCAGGACCGAATTAAATATACCTACTTTAATTTTGAAAAATAAAAATGGTTTCAAAATTAAGAAAATACAGAAACAACGCTAATTAATTGGAGTTAAGAAGAATAACAAATTATATATATTACACTATTAAAAGTCGGTCTGAACTGAATTTATCTCAAGATTAATTTTACCGGACTAAATCCATTATGTTTGGATCTGAGCACGATGCGATTAAGTCCAAACCCAATTATGCATAGTTGAAATATATACTATCAGTCCAAATAAATACTTTGATGCTCATTAACACACATGCTAATTAAGTTAATTGTATTAGCAAAAATAAATAAAAATAAATAAAACCTGGTATTGTGGGATGAGAGGCCCACAGGATTGGTGCAAAAGGATAAGCATTTTTCTGAAGTTGATACCTTTTGTCACAATATAAGGGAAATACATGACCCTCCCTCCTCATCACTTGCATTATTGCTCAAACACATTTGGTCCCTATCCACCATAATTGCACAACCCAAACACAACCACATGGAGAGAGATCTCAGCCGCCACGGCCGCCGCCGGCAATCATCTTCCTCCTCGTCATCGTCATCATCGTCCTCATCATCCTCGTACTTCTCGTCGGGATGCATGATGTCACCATCCTGCATCCCCGTTCAAGAAGATCATCGAGTAGGATACACTCGCATCCACTCGTACAACAACTACAACAACGACAACAACAACAAGAATGGTACTAATACGAGGAGCCGAGGTTGGAGGAGTCTTTTGAGGAGGCTTGTGAGAGATGGCAAGAACATGTACGGATCGCCGAAACCCTTGTCGTTTCACTATGATGCTGTGAGCTACTCGCAAAACTTTGATGATGGGTGTCACCGGGAAGAATATTCCGGTCACTGTCAACGGCGAGTTTTCCGAGATGTTAGTGTGAATAGTAATGTCAATGTAAGGATTTAGCTGAATAACTATCAAATCATTGGTTCCCGATGTGAATATTGATGCGTCTTGTCTAGCTAATTGGGTATGTGTGGAGCTTAATCTCTAATGTTCATATCATTTTTGTTTTGTGAAAAAGAAGAGATATATGATGATCTTTTATGGGTTATTAATTTAAGGATAAAATTTTTTGGTCACAAAAAAAGTTAAAGTTAATGGTAATGATTAATACTACATAGTAGAATCAACTAAGGATTGGTCTAATTTGTAACGAGATTTCAATCCGTCATGTTTGTCTCGAGAATGATTTGGAATTGGAATCACATTTTCAATTATACTCCAATTATTTATTAGCCAAAAGAGGTTTATTGAGAAGTAGTTAGTAGTTATAAGCCGTTGGATCATTGTTTGTGTTCAATCTGGACCCTTATTAATTATATCATGCGAATGTTATCAATGGAGGATAGAGAAGAGCCTCACATTTATTTTATTTGAATTTTCAATGAAAACAGCCCCACAAACAAACAATATGTGGGTAGAAAATGGTGTACACATAATGGGCCATAGAGAACATGATTAGCCGAGCCACCAACCCAGCTTTTTTCTATTTTTTTTAAGAGAAGGAATATCCACCAACTTGAATTTTGAGTCCTACACACATATTGTATCATAAAAAATTAATTAAATTATGTGTTAGCAAATGTGCACGCAAATGTAAGAAAAATAAAATATATAAATTTGATTAAGAAAATATTTAGACAAATATAAATGAGCACAGAAAAAAACATAAAATTTTGAATGTGTAGATATTTTTTTTTATAGTCGGTGTATATCAGAAAAATTTGACACCTCGATGATCTTTGGAGTCTTTACTCAGGGAGAGTCTAAGTGCACATATTTCATCTGTAAAGTATTGATAGATGTTTATTAGTCAACGACTGGATCTATGTTTGTGTACCCAAAATTTTCCTTATAATTTTGGTTTGTGTGTGCATTGTTGTGAAACTCGTTACTCATTGTAAGAACTATAACAAAGCATATGGTGTGTATAATCATTCATTTTGTGATCTAAACATCCAATATAAGTAATGATGATGAAAGTTTGGAGAGAAGAAAAATACACGTGGCAGCAATAATTAGTTTTATTTTCCTATATGCAACTTTACAGTGATATCTGGCTTTCTTGATGCTGCGCTGCTTGAATTTTATCTAAATCTTCAAACTCCAAGAATTAAGCTCATTAATCTTCAATGCTCTGAGACCTATATAGCAAGAATCTTTGTTATGTACTTGTCCACACCGATCCTCTTTTTGCGTCTCTCCGGCGCAGTTAATAATTTTGGCACGGCCGTGTTATGTTTGGTGCTCCGGCTGGCTCAGTTGGAGATGGATGGGGACTCGCGAGTCCTCGCCGGTGCCGAAACCATTTGCATTGAATTCATTTTCATGACTTGCTCCGTTCACATCCCTCGCAGAGTAAATCTGATACACAACACGACAAGTTTAATAATCATGTTGCACGGTCAATGTGGAGTGGGCGTGTCATAGCACAATTATATGACACGTTATTAAGATTAATTAATTTTACAATATACACTTAATTAGGCGTGTTACAACACAACTACTTAATCATGCGTGCGTGTTTTAAAAGTCTAACACGAACATGACCCGATTACAAAATGTGTGATCTCAAATACGAAAATTTTGTGTATGTGTGTTGTTTTATGACACCAAATTGCCAGTTCTAAAAAAAAACTAAGTGCGCAAAGTTACGAAAATAGGGTAAACTGATTACGGACAATATGCCTAGACTTCCTGCACCTAGGCAATGCCATCAGAACATGTTTACCTTCTTGTATAGTTCCACGTTTTCTTCACGAATGAGGTTAACTTTCTTGTACAGTTCCATGTTTTCCTTATGAATTAGGTTTTCCTGTAATTAACGAATCACTTAATGTTAGGGTGTTAATTATCACGAGTACATGTCATGTTCCAATATTAATATGTGAAAGGAAAAAGCAATATTGCATGTTTTAGGAAAATACCTTTCTGCTTAGCTCTTGTATCTCATCAGTTAAGATCTGGTCCTGCAGGAGTTGTCAAGCCATTTCAAATCTCAATCATTAGTAATAGCTTGTATTAAGCAACATTGTGTATGTGATGAATTGAATAATATTAATACTTAGGGTTTAATTTCTGACCTTTTTCATTCGAACTCCACGCAAACTCATTTCCAATTGGTTCTCTATATCTTGTAGCTCCTTCACATTCAGCCCGTAAAGTTGTTCTCCCATCAGTTGCCTGCCATATCAGACTGGAAATTTTAGATTGCAGATTATATTTTGACCCTTTCGGATCCATCTGAGGTCTCTGGTTCGAGCATCTCATTTAGTGGTAGCTAGGATTAGGATTCATTAGGGTGTTGTTAAGAATGGACCTTTATTCATAACAAGACAGAATAATAAGGAAAACCTAGCTAGTTCTATAACCGATGATCAAACTAATGAAAAGACAGCGATGACAACGCGGTGATAGAGCTTGAATTACTGATACAACGACAGTGTACGTATATCTACTATATATATCGATAGACTAATTAAGGAGAAAGATGGTACCGGTGATTTTCTTGCAAGTTCAGTAGTTGTTGCCTCAAGATTGCAGCTTCCCTTTGCCAAAACTAGCAATAGTACAATTAATAGCACAGCTTTAGTGTCTATGCAACATAGAATTATAAGTCTCATCTGTCACTGTAAAGTGCACTGCTTTTATGTCTGTGAGCTTGAAATATATGGTAGAAAATGATGTAAGCTTGTTAATGAAATATGACCAGTTGATCACAGTCTGATCATATAACTATTCTAGGACTTTTGTTTGGTCAAGACCAACGAACTATTTTATAATTGGATTATGTTGTTTCTTGTGTTTTAGCCAAGCTTTGTTATGTTTATGATGTTTTGATGTTCGCACTTCTGTAAAATATAATTCTTTGATATATAATTTATCGCACAAATATTTTATTTTTCATGTCTGCTAACTTTTATGTTAGCACATAATCCAATTAAAAGATAGTTCGTTCGGCTTGGCCAAACAAGATTTTAGAATAATGTTATGCATTTTTTCTAGACACTACTTGGGAGTTGGAGTTGTGATACCTAAACATTCTCTGAATCGCTAGGGTATATCTAGTCAGGTTAATATCTCATCCGTCTTAAAATGAGTGTTAACTTTCCCTCTCATACATACATATGCAATTGATGTAACAAATGCAAAGGGTTTTAACAAATTTATACAAGAATAAGTTGTTTATTCTTATTGTTTGCAAATAAACACTCATTTTAAGACGGAATGAGTAACATGTATTGTTTAGTTGAACTTGTTGCTTACTCGTGCTTCATTATGAAGATTGTTGTGTAGAAGTAAATGCCAGCACACAAGCTTATTTGCATGCTGAAATTAGCACGTGAGCAAATAAGTGTGTGCAGGATGGACATACTTCAACGCATCTCCTCACGTGAAAGTTTGACATACAATTCAACATTAAATATCATATGTACCCTCGAGCTTTTTTGTGTGTGAGAATAACATATGCTTAATTACTAGATTGAAGAATGGTAGATGAAATTAAGTGAATGTACCTTGACTTCTGATGTCGGATTATTTAGTTGTTGATGCTCCTCTTTTACTTTGTTATAACGTTCAATTGCTGATTTCATGCTGGAAAATCAGAAAACATAAACAATCAGACTTCTTAGTTTGCATCTATATACAGGAGAAATGAATGCTACTATATATTGAATATTGGTATGTTGATTCTCAGTTCCTCACCATGTGCATATATAGGAGCATTCACCAGATGTGATAATTTGTGAGTGCATGTCGTACTAATCGTTGACCGTGTGCTCTATAAACTAACACGAACTCAATATATTTAACGATCGTGCTCAAACATTAAACACGGCAAATTTATGAGCACAACAAGTTTAGCATAACTATGTTATATAGCTTGCTAGGGCTTTCTAGGCTAACTTACAATTGTAATCGTAATTATGCGAGTGTCGCAACGTGATTAATTAATATGCGTGCAAATTTTTGTGCTCAACACGAACATACGTGTTTGGTATTCCAACACGCACAAAACATGCGTGACTACTAATGTAAGGAGCTAAAACACATCTAGTTCTTTTCGTGGTCGTGTTGTACCACGTATTGAGACTCAAACTACCAGATCTACCTTTCACTTCTATCTTTACACAATCTCCATTGGAGCAAACTATGAAGATTGAAATTTTAAACTAATTAATGGCAATATGAGGCATGAGAACATCAAAGAGATAAAAAACAAAGTTTGGTATATAGATGTAATCAATGGATTATTCACTGTTTATATTAGTATTTATATAGACCACTTGGTTAGTGGGGAAAAACTTTTGGCATTAGGAATAAACTTAGAATAAGATTAGGTCTAATCTTCCCATAAATGGAATTAGATCTTTATCTTACAAGCTGATTATGTATAGCTTCTTTAATGTCCCTTTCTTCAAATTTAGGTTAAAAGGAACAAAGGATCATCATACTTGTATTACAATATTTAAGAATATCACATCACATCACAAAATCTCTCTTTCTGTAGAGTGAAGTTGTAATGGAAGATGAATAAACCATACATAAATATATAAAATATAAGATTGTGGTGATCTTTGAGTCTATAAATGATAATAATTGAAAAAAATGTGCATTTTGCTTCTTTCACTTGAAAGAAATGCTAGTCGTTTTCAAAATATATTATTAAAGAACACTGAAGTAGATAAACTAAATTGCACAAATTGATTATAAAAATGTCTAAACATTTTTCTTTTGCTTTGTTTTTATGCTCATTCATATTCGTCTAAGCATTCTTATACGAGATTTGCATTATTTTTATTATTTGCATATTTGTGTGCTCAAAATATTTCAATATTCACACCGTCTACTTGACAATATATTGTTTCACTAATAATCGAAAGAGCACAAAGAAATAAGAACAAGAATATGAAATTCGCAAGTACTTGGCAATAAGATACACACAAGATTTCAACACAAATCATCAAAGAAAACACAATTCTATTTTTAGAACAAATATGGAACTCTTGGAACTAGTTTTGCACATCTCTTGAACCATGCTCTTGAATCAAACTGAATATGAAAATGTTTAGAAGTTCTTGCTTTTCAATTTACTACCCTTGCTACACTTGGTATATAATTCTTCAAATTCAGGATTAAAATTCCTTTTGTGACAATTACATATCCAAGCTTGGAGAAAGCATGGATCTTGATAATCATGTTACATATGATAAAATGTTAAATATGTATAAGCATTGGTCACTATTGTTTCAGAAGTCCTAGGAGAAGAAAAAGGAATTAGCTTATAGTATATATGGCTCTCTGATGAAGATTTGTGCAGTAGAACATATTATCTACCACTATAAATCTACCTAGCTAGCTCAACAAATACTAATTTTTTCCTCTATACATGTAAAAAACTTATAATTCTCTTGTGGATCTCAGAATATATATTTTTCCATGAAGTGCCTATAGTGCAATACTCTAAGCAAAAACTTACAAAATGATAAAATCTTTCATGTTTCTCATTGACTTGCTCTCAGATGCAAAATCTTACAAAACCTAAACTGTGCCAACAATACTAGTTCTGAACAAAAACTTATATATATATATGTGTGTGTGTGTGTGTGTGTGTGTGTGTGTGTATGTCCCTCATAAGATCTTAAAATTACTAGGAATAACAAGAAGCATTTAAGATTTCAAGAACACAGAAATCTAGCAATTCCAAGAATCAAGATTGGTCATCAAGAGCAAAAAAAAAAAAAAAACAGAAGAAAAGAAAGTGATTTTCTAAGTTCAAACCTGGTGCTTGCAAATTCATAGAGCTTCCCTGTGCTTGAGAAAATCACAAGTCCAACCTCAGCATCACATAGAATTGCTAGCTCCTTCGCCTTCTTGATAAGCCCTTTTCTTCTCTTCGAAAAAGTCACTTGCCTGCTCGTTGAATTATCGATCCTTTCGATCACAATCTTCCCTCTTCCCATGCTTACAAGTCCTCCAGAGATCCTAGGGTTCCTGGTTCAAAGTAGAACAATAATAGGGCTTTATAAAGAACATATCTTTCTATCAACTCAAAACCAATATTCACGAATTTGACCAAAATAGCTTACTTGTTTGAGCCAAGAACAACACTCCTTTCTTGGAAATGATTGATGATTTGGTAGCCTAAGGTTTTGATGTGATCTCACATCAAATGATTTATAAGAGGAAAAGTTGAAAAGTGGTTTTGGTGTGAAATTAAAACCACTTATGAGGAGGAGAAAGAAGATAATAAATTGGGTGTTAGGGCCATTATTAGTGTGGTTTTGTCTTTGTAAACTGTAGTCCTTGGCATCAGCTCTATACTAATAGAATTCTATACATTTTTTTCTTGTTATTTTAAGTATTCTTATGTCTCTGTCGGTCCTATAAATAACATACACGTTGAAATACTAATAGTACTGAATCAGTGAATCTGACCCCATTGTATTTGATTTTCTTATCCCAAATCAATTCTTTATTTTTATTTATATTAAATAATCATTTTTATAAGTGACTGACACGTTTAATCATAGATCTGTTAAATCAAGAGAAATATTATATAAAAAATAGAAATTTCTTACATCTTGTTGAGAAAAAAACTTTCATAAAGCATATATACAAGCTTTTTAATCATTCATACACATGGATAGATTGCTGAAAGTAAATTAAAATGGAAGGTATTAGAGATTGTTTTCAGTCATGTTGCTAAAAGAAAACATAGGATGGTTTTTGTTGCTTCTCATTTCCAAGCTTCCACATTAGGCAATAAGAGATGATCATAGAATAAATGAAAATGCCAGTTTGAACTTAATGATCACTTCTCAAAATATTATATTGTATTTTATTTCTGGATTTATATATAGATATAGCTATAGATATGGTGGAGTCTTCTCTCTCTCTTTCTGTTTTAATACAATGCATATCAAATCATTTTTTATTGACAACTGTTCGAAAATCTAATATATACTCCCTCCGTCCCAAAATGAGTGTCTTGTTTCCATTTTTTGCAAAAATTAAGGATTA